>JAREIS010003068.1:0-17161 GCA_030060385.1 Muscicapa striata striata | reverse complement strand
CCCAAACCCCCATGCTGACCACAGGGCCCCTTTTCTAAAAATCCAAAAATCACTTATTCAAATTTTAATTCTAATTTACCTTACTTATTTTTTGACTTGTAATTTTTCCTAATGTTATAACTGAGAAAATTATGGGGCTTACAGGCAAAAAAATGTACAGAAAAGGGATAACAGTTCATTTCTAGGAAATTTATAGAATGGAAGAGAAGAAACAGCAAGACAAGAACAGAAATTTCCAACTTGCCCAGGGCTCTTTGTTCATCGCTGGTGCAGTTCTAGCCACGCCCAGCAGGGGGCGCTAAAGGGAGCACTCCCGCCCAGCAGGGGGCGCTGCAGGGAGCCCTCCCGCCTAGCAGGGGGCGCCCCGGTGCCAGCTCCAACCCCTCAGGGGCCATGGCGGCCTCAGTGTCACGGTCCGCCCAGTTAGAGCGGGGGTCGTCAAGGTTCTTTTTTAGGGATCTCAGAGCGCAAAAGACACACAGGGGACAAAACCAGTTTAATCTTGCAGAAATGCACTTTATTTGTGCCAAACAAAAATGTGATAGAGGAGAGAGGGACAGAGAGAGAGAAAGAGGAAGAGAAAAGGGGGGGTCCACGGTTATAGCTACCAAGTCGGTAGACGATGCTCATGGTGCGAGCCAATAGATGTCCGATGCCGTCCTGGGGAGATCTCAGAGGGTCTTCGGTCCAGGGATGTGTCTTTATAGTCCTTTCCAAAGCGAGTGGCTTCTAGCCAAAAGGGTGGGAAGATTTATGGACTTATTGTATACAGGGATCGTTGCTCGAGGACGCAGATGCAAGGACAGGTGGGACAGGCCGCTGTGGACAGTAGCATCAGGACTAGCTTTGGCCACCAAACTGTCCTTAGTTAGAGAAAAAACACGGCCCACGCCATCTTGAAACGAGCCCCATTATCAACACCTGGGGGGAGTTTTGATGGGGCAAACAGAACGCCACAGCCAATACTTTATTCGCGACCAGTGTACCATAGCAAGTTCCAAACAGTCCTTGGCAGGCATCCACCACCTCTAGGCCAGAAAGCTCAGCTCTGCCGCTTTAGGGTTGAGGGTCCCTGAGCCTCAGTTTGATGGTTGTGAGGCAGATCTCAGAGAAAATTTGGACGTTTACACTCGGCCGGGAGGGACGAGCCCAAATCGCTCCTTTTGCAAACTCACGCTTTGCACCAAATCGTCCCGGCACCACCAGCGGCAGCGCCGGGCAGGAGAGACGAAGGCAGCAGCTTGGATCCTGGTGCCGCTGCCAGCGCAGCAGTGTCCCGGCCCAGGCACACACCCTGCGCAACACCCGCCACCGCTCTCCCTGATGCCCAACGCAAGGAAGGCAGCACCCAACCCCAGGCAGGGCTCAGGCCCACAGCAGCACCTCTCGTGCCTTTCCACCACAATTCCTGAAAACCCTCAGCCTTTCACTGCCTTTTCCTCCTTCAGCCCTGGCACAGCAGCTCTGGCAATGTTGAATTCCCCTGGCATGTTGAGGAAAGCAGGTGCTCCTTGCTGACACTGCCAGGGCTCCTCAGGGGCTCCACAGCACGTTTGGAGCTGCTGCTCTTCCTGGGCCACTGCTGGTCCCGACACAGCAGCCACGGGGGGAGGAGGAGGAGAGGGAGCAGCAGACCCTTAACGAGCTGTTGTAATTAGGGCCGGGGTTCCTGAAGTTCAGCCGTGCTGCTGAACCATCCCTGTGCACAAACACACGGCTCTGCTGCCTCTCCCGGGGATTTTGGGCTACTGTGGCTCCATTAGACACATTTTGGTGCTCACACGCCCCCAGCTCTGACCACAAGCAGTTTTTGGCTGCCGGGAAGGTTTTGTGGACCTTCTCCTCTTGGCCAGTGCACAGGGATGGGCATTGGCCAGCCCTGCTCCGGCCAGCCCCAGGTGGCAGCCAGGACCTGAGGCTCCCCCCGCCCCCTTGGCTTTGATTCTCGCACCTTTCAAGCTGCTGCAAAGGTGAGAATTCTTTCTGTGGGGGAAAAGGCCTGGCTGTGGTTTGCTCAACAACCTGAGCGGGACCCTCCTCCTTCCCGAGCTGAGCGGGCAGAGCTGAGAAACACAAACCATTTTTCCCATTTTATTGCAAAAGCTGCGTTTTGTGTTCAATAAAAGGAACAAGGGTCCTGTGCCCCCTGGCACTGGGGGAGGGAATGGGGAGCCCCTGGGAGCACTGGGAGCACTGCGAGCACTGGGAGCTCTGGGCAGCCCCACATGGGACCCCCACTCGTGGCCACGTCTCGGGCAGGGTGGGCAACCACGGGAGGCTGGGGGAGGGACACGGGGGGTGTCCTCGGGCAGGACCTCCAGTGTCCCCAGTGTCCCCAGTGTCCCCCAGTGCCCCCACTGCCCCCAGTGTCTCCAGTGTCACTGCACATTCTCGTAGCTGTCGCCCTGGTCCCGCTGTCGCCCGTGGGGTCCCGGCAGCTCCTGGTGGTCACCTGGGGCATGTGGCAGTTGAGGTCTCTGGGGTCGCTGCTTCACCAAGTCAGGAGCTGTTGGTGCTCCCCTATGTCTCCCCAACTCTGGGGGTTTCACCCCAATCCCCGGGACCCCCACGCCCCTCCATTGTGACCCACCCCGGCGGTTCCACCAGTGACAGCCCCCGATGACAGCCAGGAGCAGGAGCAGGTACAAGAGGGTCCTGCCGACATTCACAGCCACTGCAGGGGACAGAGGGGGGCACAGCAGGGTCACCCTGAACCCTGGGGGTCCTGAACACCCCGGTGACCCCGTGTGACCCCACCTGTGATCCAGTGGTGTCCAGTGGTTCCCTGTGGTGTCACCTCCAGGCCCAGCTCTGGGCTGAGTGCCTGGAACACGCGGTGCCCGTCCTGTCCCAGCTGGTTGGTGGCCACGCACTGGTAGGTGCCCGAATGTCCCACATGGACGGCCCCAAGCTCCAGGAGGGGACCCCGGGCCACCTCGGTCCCGTTGTGCAGCCAGGTGAAGGTGACAGGGGCTGAGCCCACCTGCACCGAGCAGCGCAGGGTCACGGGGTCACCTGGGCACACCTGGAGTGCTGGGGGACCGGGGGTGATGGTGGCATTGGCCACGGGCACTGTGGGGACACACATTGGGCTGAGGCTTGGAGGACACAAGGAAGATTTTGGGGGACAGGGATGTCCCCAGTTGTGGTCCCGAGGGGGCAGTGGGGGCTCCCCGTGCCCATCCCCGCACTCACTGCGCACCGTGACGCCGAGCCGGGCGCTGCTCTTCCGCACGGCCCCCTCGGAGCGCACCTCGCAGCTGTAATTCCCAGTGGGAGACCCCACGGCGGGCACCAGGAGCTGCGGGGACCCCTCTTGGCCCCCCACCAACTGCCCGTCCCGGTAGAAGCGGTACAGGAGGGGGGCTGGGGGCCGCAGGGGGCTGGGGGTGCTGAGGCAGCTGAGATTGAGGGGGGACCCCACGGGGAGCTCGGGGGGACCCTCCAGCACCGGCACCGTGAAGAGCTCTGGGAAGGAGATGGGGGTGGGGAGTGTGACTCTGAGTCCACTGAGAAGTGGCTTTGGAGGTGTCAGGATATTGGGATTCCAGACGTGGGGGTGCTCACCGTGCACTGTCACTGTCACCGGTGCTGACAGAGACGTTCCAGGTACCACCAAGCCCCCGCAGCGGTAGCGGCCGCTGTTGTGCAGCTCCAGGGGGGACAGGGGCAGCTCGGTGCCCCTGGGGGACTGTTCCAGCTCCTTCTCGTTCTTGTAAAATTGCACCCCAGTGACAGAGTTGTCCTTCCAGCCCCGGCAGCGCAGTGTCACCGTGTCTCCCTCCAGCAGCGCCCGTGCTGGCACCTGCAGCACCAGCGCCTCTGTGGGACAGGAGGGTCCCGTCACACTGAGGAGCCCGGGACAGGTCCAAAGTGGGTGCCCACGGCACCGGGGACATCTGGGTGGAGTGTCCACTGCGCAGGAGGGTCCCAGGGACACCTGGAGCAGCCCCGTGGCACAGCTGTCACCACGAGGGTCCCACCACACTGGGATGCACTGGGATGTCCCTGTGTGCAGGGGACAAGATCTTGACACAAGAGGCTGTGAGGTGGCTGTGAGGCCACCCATGGAGTGGAGCCCACCAAGTCCTATCAGGGAGCCACCCTGAGAATTTCAGATCCCCCCTCACCGTTTGACACAATCACGAGGTTGCTGAGCCCACTGCCGGGTCTGTGACACATGTAGGTGCCACTCTCGGTGACAGTGAAGCTGTTGCGTCCCTCCTGCCCCCAGCGCCGCCCGTCCTTGTACCAGTTGGTGTCCCCGGTCGTCCCCGAGCCCTGGCAGGTCAGTGTCACCCGGTCCCACAGCACCGCCGGCGTCCAGGGGGGCTCCACCAGGAGCTGGGGGCTCTGGGCACCTGTGGGTGACAGGGGACACCAGCCTGCCAGGGCCACCACGAGGCTGGGGACAGCGGGGCAGGGACATGGCATCCCCCGAGGACTCACCAGCGAGGCCGAGGGTCTGGGCTGGAAGGGAGAAGGGACAGGGCTGGGTGGGGGTGGCCCTGCAGGGACAGCAGCACCTGGGGGACCTGGTGTGGTGCCTGTCCCCAAACTGTCCCCACAGGAACACTGGTGTAGCACAGAGGTTTTGAGGACAGGGACACCTCGGTCTCCCTGGGCTGAGGCAGGACATGGGGACACTGTGGACACCCCATGTGTGCACAGGTCACCTCCCCCAGCCCTACAGCACCTGTCCCCATGGCCACATCCCCATGGCCCTGTGCCCCTGATCCCATTCCCATGGCACCTGTCCCCATGGCCCATCTGCATGGGACGTGGCCCTTGTCCCTGTCCCTGCATCCCTGTCTCCCTGTCCCTGTCCCCACAGCTGCCCCAGCCCCCAGGTTCCTTTTGCTACATCTCTGTCCCCATATCTCTATCCCCCTGTTCCCATCCCCAGATTTCGGTCCCCCTGTTCTTGTCCCCACAGCCACCCCACAGGTCTGGTCACACTGGGCTCCATGCCCATGCCCTGGCTCTGCTGGCCTTGGGGACCTCAGGGGACCCCACAGCCCCCCTGTGCCCCCTCCCCACCGCTCTCTGCCTCACCAGGGCCCATCCCCAGGGTGTCAGGCCCGTGCCCGGGGCACTCACCCCACAGGAGCAGCGCCACCTTCCCGGCCATCCCGGTGTCCCCGGCCATGGGCACTGGCTGTCACTCGCTGCTGGGGCCACCTGTCCCCTGGCTGGCGGCTCTTCAGATGAAGGGACAGGAAACAATGTCACATGTCATCTCATTGTGTAGGTGGCCCTTGGTGGGGGCAGGGTGGCCACAAGCTGGGGACAGGCTGTGGACAGGGTGGGGACAGTCTGGGGACAAGGCTGGGTGGCATAAGGTGGGACATGGTGTTCTCAGGAGTGGAGGGCTCAGAGGTTGTGGGGAGCCATCGTTGGGGTCCCAGGGGAATGGGGGTCCTGAGGATGGGGAGTCACCAGGGATGGGGGGACTCAGGGATGGGAGTCTGGGGGGAATGGGGGCTCCAGGGTGAGGGTTCTGTGGGAATGGAAAGTCCTGGTAGAACTGAGGTTCTGGGGGAAAGGGGGTTGTAGGGGAGGGAATTTGGGGGAGAGGGTTCCTTGAGAATGAGGATCCTGGGCCATGGAGACCTTGGGGAAAGGCAGCCCTGAGTTGGGGTCCCCGAAAGGGGGACATAAGGAATGGTGGTCCCATGGTTGGGTTCCCAGGAGAATGGGGGTTGCAGTGATGGGCAGTGGCTGGGTGGGCCCCTGGGTCAGAGCTCCTTCCCTGGGAGTCTCAGATTTTGGGGTGATCCAGGGCCCAGCTCTGTCCTCTGGGGTGCCCGTGGATTGGAAGGGTCACAGAAACCCCAAAGAGGGATTTGAAGGTGCTCTGGGTCTTTACCTCCCTGACCCTCAGGGGCTTTCTCCTCTCTTCATTTTCCATTTCCTTTGTTTAATCCCTCAATTTCACAGCCCCCAGTTCGTGCCTTGATGATCCTGGGATTGCACCTGAAGAGGGAATGGGTTGGGGAACCCCAGGTGGGGGAAACAGGGGTGAGGGGTCTGCAGGGAGGGGTGGGGAGTCTGTGGGGGATGGGGTGTCCAGCTGTGCCCCCAGCACTTTCACTTTCTCTCTCCTGCAGCAGAAGGAAGAGGCCAGTTGTGCTGAGTCACACAGCGTGGGTTCTGTCCTGGGGGCACATCCAGGGGTCCTGCCTGAGGGGATCCTGTCCCAGGGGGACACAGCCTGCCCAAGAGGGTCCAGTCCAGGGGGATGGTGGCTCTGGGATGTTCCAGACTTCTCCATTCTCACTCATCCCCTGCAGGATCTGAGCCAGCAAGAGCAGCTTGGGAATGGAGCCCCAGGCAGGAAGGAGCTCCCAAACTCCTGCTCCTTGAAGCCAGTGGCCATCCAAGTGTGGGGCCCAGCCATGGCCCAGCCCCAGTGCACAGGGATGGGCATTGGCCAGCCCTGCTCTGGCCAGCCCCAGCTGGCAGCCAGGACCTGAGGCTCCCCCTGCCCCCTTGGCTTTGATTCTCGCAGCTTTTGAGCTGCTGCAAAGGTGAGAATTCTTTCTGTGGGGGAAAAGGCCTGGCTGTGGTTTGCTCAGCCCTGCAAGAAGCACAAAAGCCAGTGTGAGCCCAAGCAGTGGCTCTGCGAGGGCCTTTGATGGTTTTCAAACCATCCTCTGATGGCTGCAAACCCTCCTGCAGAGGCAGCTGTGAGGGATCCAGTTCGGAACTGCAGTAATTGACCATTTGGTGCCTGTCCCAAGGCACTGAGAGAGCCCCAGAACTGCTGCAAGAACAACAACAATCTGCTCAACAACCTGACCAGCTCCCTCCTCCTCCTTCCTGCCTTGCTGTGGTTGGCAGTGGCCGGATGCCCCCGCACCCACCGGTCTCTCTCTGCCCTCTGCAGCTGAACAGGGAGAGAAAACTGAACGAAGGGTTCCTGGGTTGAGACAAGCACCAGGAGAAATTGCTCATCAAATCCTTCCACAGGAGAAACAGGCTTGGAATCAGAGATATTCATTGATTTTATTGCTGACAAAAACAGAGCAGTATAAGGAGAAGTCAAATAAATCCTTCTAAACACCTTCTCCCCAGCACAAATTCCTTCCCACACTCTGCCTTCTCTCTCCATTGGCACAAGGAGATGGGAATGGGGCCCTGGTCGTTCAGCACAGGTTGTTTCTCCCACTGTTCAGCCATGGTGGGGTCCCTGCCTTCCAGGGAAACCCTTCTCCAGGGACTTCTCCAGCACGAGTCCTTCCCATGGGCTGCAGCTCTGTCCCAAGTGCTCCAGCAGGGGCTTCCCATGCACTCACAGCCCCTTTGGGCACCCCCTGCTCTGCCGGGGCTCCTGCAGGGCTGCAGGGGGGTCTCTGCTCCCCAGGGACCCCCACGGGCTGCCAGGGAATCTCCAGAGCCCCTCGTGCTCCTCCTTCCTCCCTGCAGGGCTGTTCCTCTCACAGCCTCAGGCTCCTCTTGGCTGCAGCAATTCCATCTCTGCCATCCCTTGGATTTGCCCTTCCCAGCTTCTGGAGCTTCCGCACCCACCCCCTGCCCTCTATCCCATATCTGCTCCAGGACATCCCGTGAGTCCCGGGAGCTGTTGGGGGAGCTGCCTGGCAATAGTCACTCCCGATATGTCACGACAGTGGCTTCGGGCACGCTGTCACAATGGGCTCAGACACATCCCAGCCGTCGGTTCCATCCCATTGTGACAGTCGGCTCAGGGACATTGTCACACCTGCCACACTCCATGACAGCGCCGGCACTGGCAGTGCCATGGCAGCCGCGACTGCCGGCACAGGGTCCCGGTCCCTCCGTGCCGGGGGCTCCTCCCGGGGGTCCCACCTCCCCCGCCGTCGGCAGCTTCACCCACCGGGATTTCCGTCTGTCCTTCCCAAGGTCTCATCCCAGGGGTTCTCAGCCTGGATACTGATCTCCCTCTGACCCCCAACCCCTCCGGCCCCTTCTGTCGTGTCCCCGAGGGTCCAGAGCTCCTCCCAGGATCAGTCAGTGTTCAGGGAGAGCTGAGTGTGGGGGTTTCAGATCCCTCACATCATCCTTTCCCAAATGGCACTAACCCCAGCAGCCCCATTGTGACCCTTCAGGGTGTACATAAAGATCCTTAGGGATCACCACCCTCCATCAGATACAAGCCAAAGACCACCAGAATCATCACCAAGAACCCGATCTGGGACCTCGTGTAAGACTGTGCCTGAACCCTGAGAGGTTTTGGGGAATGGCTGTCAGTGCAGCATCCCAGAATCTCTGCAAATCAAAAATCCTGCAAATCCCACAAGGATCTACTCAACAGCCTGACCAGCACCCTCCTCCATCCCGAGCTGAGCAGGAAGAGCTGAACAAACAAAAACCATTTCCCCCAGTTTAATACAAAATCTGAGTTTTATGTCCAATGGGAGGGACAAGGGTCTTGTGCCCCCTGCCCTGGAGGGCCACATGGGATCCCCCACTCATGTCCATCTCACAGGCAGGGTGGGCAGCTGTGGGAACAGAGGGTGGGAGGGGAGGATCACACGGCTGTTGCCCTCGGGCAGGGACCTCCAGTGCCCCCAGTGCACCCCAGTGCCCCCAGTGCCTCCCAGTTCCCAGCTGTGCCTCGAGTGTCACAGCACATTCCCGTAGATGCCCCCAGTTTCCCTTGGTCGCCCACGGGTTGCTGGCAGCTCCACGTAGGTCACCTGGGGATCCTGGAGTGTGGTGGCACTTGGGGACACTGCGAGAGACACTGGCTGTGGCATCAGGGCAGGGGGACACTCATGGGTGACGTGTCCCTCTGTGTGTGTCCCAGCCCAGACTCACCCCCCGAATGCTTGGTGCTCACGACGTGGGTGTACAGCACCTCCCCCTCCTCTGGGGGGGCCGGGGGCTCCAGGGGGGCCCTGAGGGAATAAAGGGGATGTGTGGGAGGGAATGGGAGGGCTTGGGGGTTGGGGACAAAGACCAGGGTGTGGTTTGAGCCCCCACTCACCTTTCCTGCTGCTTCCTGGCAGCTGCAAAGGAAAGAGGGGAGAGTAACTGTGGGGTCCCCAGGGCCCTGACCCCTCTCATGAATCCTCAAACCCCACTGCATCCTCAATTTCCCCCTAGCACCCGTGAACATCCCTGAACCACCCCAGTGTTCTGGATCCCCTGAGACTCAGAAGCTGAATCCTGGCAGCGAGGGGGAACCTTCATATCACTCCAGGATCACTGAAAGAACCCCCAATATCCCTGCAACCACCCTAAATCCTTCAGGGCCCTGAGCAAAGGTCCTGAGCTTTCAGTGCTGCCCAAGTCAGGGGTTGTGGGTGCTGCTCCATCAACCCCGCATTTCATTGGCCTCCAAGCTCCCCAGGACCACATTATCACCCACCCATGTTGTTCCACTGGTGCCAGCCCACAGCTCCACCCATGAGCAGCACCAGGAAGAGGAGGGACCCGCCAAAGCCTGCGGCCACTGCTGGGGACAGAAGGGACACATCAGGGTCACTGTGAACCCCGGGGGTGCTGAACACCCCGGTGACCCCATGTGACCCCACCTGTGATCCAGTGGTGTCCAGTGGTTCCCTGTGGTGTCACCTCCAGGGCCAGCTCTGGGCTGAGTGCCCGGAACACGCGGTGCCCGTCGTGTCCCAGCTGGTTGGTGGCCACGCACTGGTAGGTGCCCGAATGTCCCACATGGACGGCCCCAAGCTCCAGGAGGGGACCCCGGGCCACCTAGTGTCCGTCGTGCAGCCAGGTGAAGGTGACAGGGGCTGAGCCCACCTGCACCGAGCAGCGCAGGGTCACGGGGTCACCTGGGCACACCTGGAGTGCCGGGGGACCGGGGGTGATGGTGACATTGGCCACAGGGACTGCGGGGACATAGACAGGGCTGAGGCTGGGGGAGGGGCTGGCACCCGGTGTTGGGGGATGAGGCAGTCTGCAGTGTGGCACACGGAGACAGACAGTCCCAGTTGCCCTGGTCTGTGACACCCAGTGGTGGGGGCTGTGAGCTGGGCTGGGCTGGGCTGGGCTGGGCTGGGGATGGTGTGGGGGGATGAGGTAGAATGGGACTGTGTGGAATTGGGGATGTTCTGGGTAGAGTCCCACAGTCCCTCCCTCCAAGGGTTCTGCTCACCCAGGACAGTGACATTCAATGAGGGGCTCTCGACCACCCATCACTGGGGACACATGGAGATGTTTGAAGAGAATGAAAGGGAAGATGTTGGGTACCCAGACAGGGTGGGAATGACCTGTGGACAATGGAGAGACCTCACATAGGGAGATGTGCACCGAAGGAGGCGGGAGGGGGCCTGGGAGGCATGCAGGCACCAGGGAAGGGAATTGGTGACTGTCTTGGTTTGGACCCAGGGCGGGAGCAGGGAAGGCAGGGCGGCATGCAGAGGGTAGAGCAGGGATGGGAGACCCGGGAGGGCAGTGGGGGCTCCCCGTGCCCATCCCCGCACTCGCTGCGCACCGTGACGCCGAGCCGGGCGCTGCTCTTCCGCACGGCCCCCCCCTCGGAGCGCACCTCGCAGCTGTAATTCCCCGAGTGGGAGACCCCCACGGCGGGCACCAGGAGCTGCGGGGACCCCTGCGGGCCCCCCACCAACTGCCCGTCCCGGTAGAAGCGGTACAGGAGGGGGGCTGGGGGCCGCAGGGGGCTGGGGGTGCTGAGGCAGCTGAGATTGAGGGGGCATTTCACATCTGCCCTCACCATTTGACACCATCATGGAGGGGCTGAGCCCACTGCCGGGTCTCTCACACATGTAGGTGCCACTCTCGGTGACAGTGAAGCTGTCACGTCCCTCCTGCCCCCAGGGCCGTCCGCCCTTGTACCAGGTGGTGTCCCCGGCGGTCCCCAATCCCTGGCAGGTCAGTGTCACCCGGTCCCACAGCACCGCCGGCGTCCAGGGGGGCTCCACCAGGAGCTGGGGGCCCTGGGCACCTGTGGGTGACAGGGGACACCAGCCTGCCAGGGCCACCACGGGGCTGGGGACAGCGGGGCAGGGATATGGCATCCCCCGAGGACTCACCAGCGAGGCCGAGGGTCTGGGCTGGAAGGGAGAAGGGACAGGGCTGGGTGGGGGTGGCCCTGCAGGGACAGCAGCACCCGGGGGACCTGGTGTGGTGTCTGTCCCCAGACTGTCCCCACGGCAACATTGGTGTAGCTTGGAGGTTTTGAGAACAGGGACACCTTGATCACCCTGGGCTGAGGCAGGACATATATGGGGACACTGTGGACACCCCATGTGTGCACAGGTCACCTCCTCCAGCCCTGCAGCACCTTTCCCACAGCCACATCCCCATGGCCCTGTGCCTGTGATCCCATTCCCGTGGCACCTGTCCCCATGCTCCAGCTGCATGGGACGTGGCCCTTGCCCCTGTCCCTTCATCCCTGTCTCCCTGTCCCTGTCCCCACAGCTGCCACAGCCCCAAGGTTCCTTTTGCCACATCCTTGACCCCATAATTCAATACCCCTGTTCCCATCCCCACATCCCAGTTCCCCTGTTTCTGTCCCCCTGTTCCTGTCCCCAAAGCCACCCTATGACTCTGGTCACACTGGGCTCCATGCCCATGCCCTGGCTCTGCTGGCCTTGGGGACCTCAGGGCACCCCACAGCCCCCCTGTGCCCCCTCCCCACCGCTCTCTGCCTCACCAGGGCCCATCCCCGGGGTGTCAGGCCCGTGCCCGGGGCACTCACCCCACAGGAGCAGCGCCACCTTCCCGGCCATCCCGGTGTCCCCGGCCATGGGCACTGGCTGTCACTCACTGCTGGGGCCACCTGTCCCCTGGCTGGCGGCTCTTCGGATGAAGGGACAGGAAGCGAGGTCACGTCTCGTACTCATGTGTAGGTGGCCCTTGGGGGGGGCAGGGTGTGGACAGGATGGGGGCAGGGTGGGGACCGGGTGGGGACTTTTGGGACATGGGGATGATAGTGGGACACGGTGAGGACAGGATGTTGCTGGAATTTGGACGCTGACGTGATGCAGGGTGCCAAGGATGTGTATCCAGAGCACTGAGTGCCAGGGCTGGGGGTGGAGGGGGAAAAATGGGTCCCTTGGGAATGTGGATTCTGGGTGAAGATGCAGCCCATGGGATGGGATCAAGGTAATGGTTGTGCCGGGCAATCTGAGTGCTGGGATTGGGGTCCCCAGGGAGGAGAGACCAAGGGGATGGGGGCATCATGGATGGGTCCCAAGGGTGTCACAAGAATGGGCAGTGTTTGGGTGGGCACTGGCGTCACAGCTCCTTCATGGGGTGTATCAGGTTTTGGGCTGACCCATAGCCCAGCACAGCCCCCACAGGGTGCTCATGGCCAGGGGGGCACCCCAGGCTTGTCCTGGGAGGTTCTGGCTCTGCCCCACACACCCCTGGGCTTTTTCCTGTCCCGCCATTTCCTGGCTCACACATCCCATGGAACACCTGAGCAGGTAGCACCTGAGAGATCCCAGTATGGGGGAAAAGGGGGCTGGGGATGCAGGCAGAGGTTGGGGGGCTGTGGAGAATGGGGGTCTCTGGCTGTGCGCCCCCAAGATTTTCTCTTTCCTGCAGCAGAAGGAAGAGACTGTTCATGCTGAGGCCAGGACGTGGATTCTGTCCTAGGGGGCACATCCAGAGGGGCCCTGCCCTGAGGGAAAATGGCTCCTCTGGCCTGGTGACACCTGTGTCTTTTCCCTGGGTCCTGTCCCAGGGGGCTTCTCATTCTGGGGGTGCCAAGTCCTTGGGGATTCCTGTCCCAGAGGTGGCACATCCTGGGCACCTCTGTCCTGGGGGCCCTGAGCATTCCTGCTGTCCCCAGTGGGGCCCTGGCACCTCTGGGGTGCTCAGACTGAAGGTGATGCCTGTGACAACCTTGCCCTATGATGGGAAATCCCAGGTACATTTGGTTCCACAGCAATCTGTGGAAATGCCCGTGTGTCCCTCAGGCTCTGATTCCCTGGTAAATGCACTGCACCTGCCCTGAATTCCCCTGCCTGGGCACTCCTGCTCCTGCTGGGACACCCCTGTGCCCCAGAGCCACGTGTGGAGCCCCTGCTCCATATTTTCACACTTTTCCCTCTCTGCTGGTGTCCACATCCAGAACCCAAACATTCTTTCTGAGATGTTCCAGAGGGCTGCAGGATTTGTTCAAGGAGGAGGGTCCTGGTCAGGTTGTTGAGCAGATCCTTGTGGGATTTGCAGCAGTTCTGGGGCTCTCTCAGTGCCTTGGGGACAGGCACCAAATGATCAGTGCAGCATTTCCGGACTGGTTCCCCACAGCTGCCCCCTGCAGGGGGGGTTTCCAGCCAGCCCTGCTCTGAAAACCATCAAAGGGCCTCGCAGAGCCACTGCTTGGGCTCACACTGGCTTTGTGCTTCTTGCAGGGCTGAGCAAACCACAGCCAGGACTTTTGCTGCAGGAGAGAGAAAGTGAAAGAGTTGGGGGGGACAACTTGACAACCCTCTCCTACAGCCTCCCACCCTCCCTCCAGACCCTGCACCCTTTTCTTCCCCCCTTTAGGTTCTCCCAACATGGTGCATGCCCAGTTGCTCCCCAGGATCATCAAGGCATGAAATGGGGGTTGTGAAATTTAGGAATTAAAGGAAGGAAATAGAAAATAAAGGGAGGGAAAACCCCTTGGAGGTTTTTACCTCCCCCTTGGAGATGCGGGGAGCACAGATCCAGAGCCCCACGGAATCCACCAGGGGTAGTGCCCCCAGACTGCAGGACTGTCATTCCCTAGGACTGCAATTCACAAGGACCCCTGTGCTTGGGTAGCTCCCAGTAGTTCCAGCCCTGGACCCCATTATGATTTCTGCTGGCACCCTGGCACTCTCATCCATGGAATCCAACCCATGATCACAAATTGTTGGATGCCACGTTGTTCTGGGACCCTCATCCCTGAGAATTATTCCACCCAACGCATGGGACCCCACCCCAGTGCCCCGGACACCCATCCTTGGCTCCCTGCATCACCTCAGACTCCAAATTTTGGCAACACCCTGTCCCCACCATGTCCCACCATCACCCTCATGTCCCACAAGGACCCCATCCTGCCCCCATCAGGGACCACAGAAATATGAGGACAGGACGTGACCTCGCTTCCTGTCCCTTCATCCGAAGAGCCGCCAGCCAGGGGACAGGTGGCCCCAGCAGCGAGTGACAGCCAGTGCCCATGGCCGGGGACACGGGGATGGCCGGGAAGGTGGCGCTGGTCCTGTGGAGTGAGTGCCCCGGGCACGGGCCTGACACCCTGGGGATGGGCCCTGGTGAGGCAGAGAGCGGTGGGGAGGGGGCACAGGGGGGCTGTGGCGTCCCCTGAGGTCCTCAAAGGCAGCAGAGCCAGGGCATGGGCATGGAGCCCAGTGTGACCAGACCTGTGGGGTGGCTGGGACAGGAACAGGAGAATTGGGATGTGGGGTTGGGAATAGGGAGATGTAGATGTGGGGATATAGATATGGCAAAAGAAACCATGGGGATGTGGCAGCTGTGAGGAAAGCGACAGGGAGACAGGGATGCAGGGACAGGGACAAGGGCCATGTCCCCGTGCAGATGGGGCATGGGGACAGGTGCCATGGCAATGGGATCATGGGCACAGGGCCATGGGGATGTGGCCGTGGGGACAGGTGCTGTAGGGCTGGGGAGGTGATCTGTGAAAGCATGGGGTGCCCAGACTGTCCCCATGTCCTGCCTCAGCCCAGGGTAACTGAGGTGTCCCTGTGCTCAAAACCTCCGTGCTACACCAGTGTTCCCATGAGGACAGTTTGGGGACAGACACCACACTACCTACCCCAGGTGCTGCTGTCCCTGCAGGGCCACCCCCCCAGCCCTGTCCCTTCTCCCTTCCAGCCCAGACCCTCAGCCTCGCTGGTGAGTCCTCGAGGATGCCACGTCCCTGCCCCACTGTCCCCAGCCCCGTGGTGGCCCTGGCAGCTGGTGTCCCCTGTCACCCGCAGGTGCCCAGAGCACCCAGCTCCTGGTGGAGCCCCCTGGACGCCGGCGGTGCTGTGGGACCGGGTGACACTGACCTGCCAGGGCACGGGGACCGCGGTGCCACCACCTGGTACAGGACGGGGCGCGCTGGGGTCAGGAGGGACCGACAGCTTCACTGTCACCGAGAGTGGCACCTACACACGTGTGACAGACACGGGCAGCGGGGCCCAGCCCCTCCATGATGGTGTCACATGGTGAAGGGGATCTGAAATGCTCAGGGTGGCTCCTGATAGGTCTGGGTGGGCTCCAGTCCTTGGAGGCAAGACATTGTCCCGTGCACACAGGGACATCCCAGTGCATCCCAGTGTAGTGGGAACCCCGTGGTGACAGCTGTGCCACAGGGGCTGCTCCTGATGTCCCTGGGACCCTCCAGTGGACACTGCACCCAAATGTCCTCGGTGCCATGGGCACCCACTTTGGACCTGTCTCGGGCTCCTCAGTGTGAAGGGACCCTCCTGTCCCACAGAGTCTCTGGTGCTGCAGGTGCCAGCACGGGCACTGCTGGAGGGGGACACGGTGACACTGCGCTGCTGGGGCAGACAGGACAAGCTGGTCTACGTGAGCTTTACAAGGATGAAAAGCATCTGGAACAGTCCCGGGGGCCCGAGAGATCCCTGTCCCACCTGCAGCTGCACAACAGAGGCCGCTACCGCTGCCGGGGGCTTGGTGTGCTCAGGAATGTCACTGCCAGCACCTGTGACAGTGACAGTGCACGATGAGCACCCCACGGCTGGAACCCCAATATCCTGACACCCCCAAAACCACTTCTCAGTGAACTCAGAGTCACAGTCCCCACCCCATCTCCTTCCCAGAGCTGTGTTGGTGCTGGAGGTCCCCAGAGCTCCCGGAGGGTCCCCCTCAATCTCAGCTGCCTCAGCACCCCCAGCCCCCTCGGCCCCCAGCCCCCTCCTGTACCGCTTCTACCGGGACGGGCAGTTGGTGGGGGCCTGCAGGGGTCCCCGCAGCTCCTGGTGCCTGCCGGGGGGTCTCCCTGGGAATTACAGCTGCGAGGTGCGCTCCGAGGGGGCCGTGCGGAAGAGCAGCGCCCGGCTCGGCGTCACGGTGCGCAGTGAGTGCGGATGGCACGGGAGCCCCCACTGCCCCCGGGACCCGACCTGGGGACATCCTGTCCCTCAAAATCCTCTTTGTGGCCCCAGCCTCAGCCCTGTGTGTGTCCCGCAGTCCCGTGGCCAATGTGCCACCATCACCCCCGGTCCCCCCGGCACTCCAGGTGTGCCCAGGTGACCCCGTGACCCTGCGCTGCTCGGTGCAGGTGGGCTCAGCCCCTGTCACCTTTCACCTGGCTGCACATTAACGGGCACGAGGTGGCCCGGGGTCCCCTCCCTGGGCTTGGGCCGTCCATGGGACATTCAAGCACCTACCAGTGCATGGCCACCAACCAGCTGGGACAGGACGGGCACCGCGTGTTCCGGGCACTCAGCCCAGAGCTGGCCCTGGGAGGTGACACCCACAGGAACCACTGGACACCACTGGATCACAGGTGGTCACACAGGTCATCGGGGTCTTCCGGACCCCCAGGGTGACAGGTGACCTCTGATGTGTCCCTTCTGTCCCCAGCAGTGGCCGCAGGCTCCTGCGGGTCCCTCCTCTTCCTGCTCCTGCTTGTGGCTGGAGTTGTGTCCTGCACCGGCTGAAAAACATGGGTAGGTGACAAGGGGGACAATGGGGCCCCCTGGGAGCTGGTGGGCCTCTTAAACATGGAGGTGCTGGGGCAGCACCCCACAGACCCTTTTAGGGGAATTCAGTGGGTGCCCTCCCTGCTATGCTTGGGTGTATGGGGCTTATGGTGTCAGGTAAGGGGGTGGCTCAGGGTTTCTGGGGTGCATCAGGGATACAGGGGGACCAGGAGAGACCGAGGTCTGGTGGTGGTTCAGGTTTTTAAGGGTGAATGGGAAATCAAAGTCACGCCTCCAGTTTTCCTTTGCAGGTGCCAGGAAGCTCCAGGAAGGCGAGTGCAGACTCTGACCACGATTTGGGTTTTCCCCAAACCCATGGTGACCTCCCATCCCTTTCCACACCCCTTATTCCCACAGGGCCCTCGACTGGAGGATCCTCAGGTGACCTACATGGAGCTGCAGGGGCCACATGGGCAACCTTGGGAACCAGAGACACCTATGACAATCTACAGCAAAAGTTGTGAAACTCTGGGAGATCCTAGAGTAAGGGGATGACCCCAGATTGGGGTGCAGCACCCAGGGCC
>JAREIS010003067.1:0-23435 GCA_030060385.1 Muscicapa striata striata | reverse complement strand
TGTGTAGTCCATGGAGATTTTTCCAGTTACATGTGGGGGTTTTGCCCCTGTGTCTGTCAGATAAATCAAAGAGCCAAATTAAAATCTAGTACTCAGGAACACTGTTACATATGTCACACCCCCTGGAGGGCTACAGTTTTGTAATGAAATGAATAAATTACAAGGAAGCAGTTTGATATCTTGAAAGTTCTACCTGTCCTTTAGGACAGACATGTCAGGGTAGATTCTATTTAATTACACCGAGCACAAGCGAAAAAAAAAAATTCAAGCATTTTTTTGTTGTCTGAGGCTCCATGTGTGCAATAGTGAATTGACCTCATTTACTGCTGCATCACTTCATAAAATTATACCTCCACAGAAGTGACACTGAAATGGATTTCAACCAGCAGAAAACTAGACCAACAGTGTTTAACTAGGCCCATATCTCAGTATTTCAAAATGGGCCATGGACAAAACTAGCTCAGTGTTGATTCTTATATTAATGTAAACTCAAGCAATTGCTGAGGGTTTTTGCTCCTGCATGTGCAGCCCTCTACAGAAACAAAAACACTCAGCAGCTCCCCATAACTGGTGGTTTGAAATTTTGAAACAATTAGCACAGCAGGAGAATGCATACAATAACCAAGTGGTTTCCCCATGTTAAAATTCCCATAAAATACACAACACCTATAATTTCTTTTCAGTTTTTTACAGTAGTATTCTGAATCAAATAGAAAATAGGAAAAAAAAAAAAAAAAGGTAGATCTTGTTTAAATTTAACCTGAGGCTTGCAGTGGTGTTACTTCAATGGCTTTGCTGAATTTCTTGACAATACTCATGATTAGAAAAATATGTTTTCTGTCCAACTGTGGGCTTTGTTCAGAGTTTTGTGTAAGTAATTTGAGAAGTTACCCCATACCTCCTTTTCAAACAGCGCTTCCACTGCTGGTAACTTAGCAAAGGGGCAAAGACAGGTACCAGATATATGCTGTAATATAAATTCTTCATAATGTTACAACATACTAAAAGTGGTGAAACCACAGTGATGAGATTCAATAGGAACAGGATGGGAACAGTTCTGGATAGGTCCTGGGAACATTCTCTTCCGTATTGCACTTCCCTGCTGGTTTCTAATAATGTTACTTCCTGAAACACAGAACCATCTCATTAATTCCATTTTCTTGATGCCTGACCATTTTCTGGTTTGGGTTGATGACTGTAAGTTTTAGGTAGTACAGCATGATGTTTTAATCTCATTCTAGTGTTAGAGGTGTCTGCCAAATGATTCCAGTCCTGAAAGAAAACAAATCATACAGCATCTCAGTCAGAGCTTGAGTGTTATAATGCCACTCTAGTTTGCAATAAGCTTTTCTTACAGATGTGTGTTTAGAGATGGCTGATCTGATACCAATATGGGCCAAGGATTACAAAGGCAGCTTTGGAGTGGCCTCATTGTGAGACATGGGAGGGAAAACACCAGCTAAAAAAATGTTATAACAGAACCCCTCTTTGTTTTCCATTTTGAAATGAAGAGGCAGGAGCAAGAGGTTGATGGCCATGCCAGAACATCAGAGATCCTGTGTCTGTGGCTCAGAGGAAGAAATGAGCCCCTCACCCTGACAGCTTAATCTGCACCTTCCACGTTCCAGATAACTGCTCTAATCACAGACCACCTCATATGTCTTGCAGCTCTTCCAGGCTCTATAAGCAATTTCATTCCCATTAGAGCAATGATGTGAACCTTCATCTGCCACCTACGTGTCAGGCAAGAACCCTTACCACAGGGCTCTCAAATCCTTTCCCTTTTATTCAGAATGCAACATTATTTATAGAAACTTAAGTGCAACAGAAGCAAGTGCAAGGACAAGATGAACTCTTGTTCAGATGAACAAGATGAACTCTTCAGCAGATTAGAGTTTTTCTGTACATGTATGCCAAGCAATTGGAAGCCTCTTTCTCCCAAACAGGAATTGAAATTTCCATAGTGGTTAAAGGCATTAATTATTAAAATTAGCATTTTGTAAAGTTCTTTTTTTGTTGGTAAGCTGGCAAAAAACATTCACTCCTGAAATGTGGGACTCAGTGTAGGTGAGGTCAGTGATGTGACACAAGACAGGACAAATGCACACAGGAAGGCAGCTCCCATATTCTTGACTCAGAATCCCCCAGGTTCAGTGGCTGATCCTCAGGCAGTTCATAACATAAAGTCAAATGCTGCTTCCTTAGCAACTCTGCAGCCATCAGGGAATTAAAGTTATTAAAACCTGAATTTTATGAAAGAGGTAAATCTTAAATTCAATAGTACCTAAGCCAGGTACTATTGAAATCAATGGTGGATCTTGCTGGGATTTAGCAAGGTTAAATTCTAACAGCCATAAAACATACATTGGTTGCATTTTCAGTGTTCCTGTTCTTTACCTTATATACACACAGACACGTGAGTTTGTAAGGACTCAAATGTTTTTTTAAAAAAACCTTTGAAATACTTTTGGTATCTGATAAAGAACTGATCACTTTTCATAATTATTTTTAAATTTCTATATTGTTTTGATGTTTAGCTGCTGCTGTGAGGCAGCTTTACAAACCCTCTGCTTTTATGTTCACAGGAGCACAGCTGAACTATTTAGTTCACATTACATTGATTGCTGCTGAATAGAGGACTTTTGAAGTATCACTTTAAATCTGTTTGATATTTAAAAAAACTAAGTCCTCTGTGTGCTATCTTCATAGTAGAGACTTTGAAATTGTTTCCTGAGAATAATTAAAACAAGTTAAATTATTTATGACTGTAAAACCAAAACAAAACACATTCTGTTAGGTCTTTTAGATCAGTATCTAACAGGAATGTTTTGTTCTTTGAATGTGTCTTTCACACTGCTTGCTCTTATAGAGCAAAACAAACATTATTTATGAATAAAAATAAGAATTCATTTAATGCTCCCGAATTCTTTACCTGTATTTCTGCTTGGGAGGGAAGTCTACAAAAGTTAGAACAACAAAGCATTTCTTGAAGACACACAGGTCTGAGCATGCAGGGTTTATGCACTTGCAATAACAGCCCTGCTTTTGGTCAGAGAAAGGGTATTTTCCAAAAGGTAGAACAAAAGTCATCAAGAGCTCAATTAAAATGAGTGGGGAAATGCTGGAGTACTACATGGAAGATTTTCATTATTTTCCTCTGAAACCCACTGGATAATGCATTACTGAAAAAATTAGCCCATGCTCCTCTATAACTGTTTAGAAAGGAACCAGTAGAAGTTTGGTTTCTTATCTTTTCTTGGTTAGTTTTCCCAAAACTTCAAGTGGAAAATAATACAAAGGGGAGGAAAAAACAAGAAAAAAAAAAAAAAAAAAAAAAAAAAAAGAAAAAAAAAGAAAAAGAGATTCTTAAATAATAATGTCAGAAGTGTCAAAAAAAGATTTCACACTTGCAAGTGTAAATGGCAAAGAAAGAAATTAAGATCAAAAGCATCTTTATTCTTAATGGTTTCATTTAGTTCTTCTATAGAATATGTCCACACATTTCTAATCACTAAATAGTGTCTTTATTTACAAGCAGAGTATTTTCTGCAAATTAAAGTGATCAATATTCATAATATTAGTTTTATTTTATGCTAGATTGATTATTAATTTCAGTTTCTTTTCTCCTCAGAGGTTTTTCCTCTCTCATTTTCACTTGGAGAATCAGAGTGAATGAATCTATGAGAATCTATGAGATAGATGAGTGAATTAGACAGAATAATTTGTCAAGACACAGAAATATCACTTCTTCCAGGGAATGATGTACAAATTATTGGAAGTTATAGTGGCCTAAGAGAATATACTTCATGACTTTTCTTCTGATGTGATTTGTTCTGTGATGTGATTTGAAAAGAAAATAAATTATCAGTCTCTTGAAAGAAAAACAACTCTGAGGGCATGTTTTTGATTACTAGGTGCCTTATTCATTTAAGCAATTGTCCTCTAAAATGTTTTTACAGGAAGGAATACTTGAGGAAATGGAGTTACAGGAGAAAGGCCTGATAGAATGAGGGGTAAGGAGAGCACTGTAACATCCCTTGTTCATGGGAATAAGGAGCCAAGGAAAAAACCTGCACTTGGAGCTCATGGATAGGGACTTGTAAGCATAAATTGATACCAGCAGTGTGCCATGCAAAGGTTTATTTTTATATGGTGCTCTGAGACTAGAAACAGGATATTATCTCCATGGATAGGGCCACAAACCAGCCAGTCTCAGAGTCTTTGGCACAGATTCCTAAATATCATACCTGTCTTAAACATCATACCTGTCTTACTTTCCTTCCACCCTTTCAGAGGAAGACATTTGACAAATAATAGCAAGCAATTTTTTCCCCTACTTTGACACCTCACAGTGCCTGCCTAGAATCATAAATTTTCAGTAACAGGTGTAGTTAAAACTCATGACCGATTACAGTGAAGATCTGTAGAAATCAAAGATGCAATAGAAACAGAAAAAGAGAACCAAAGGATTTACCAATTTGCACAAAGGTGTAAATTACATGTTCTGAAATATACTACTATGAAACTTCTGCAAGGTTTATTTCCTATGGATGACAACCTTGAAATTAAGGACTGGGAGTAAACAAAGCCTTCAAATGAAAACCTTAGCCAATTTTCTTTAATGCACAATGAATTAAGGGCACTGGGTAAATGCCATCAATCTATTTAGGAAGCATTAAGTGATCTTCCTCATTAATCAGCTCTTTAGTGATTTTCTATGAAATTAGTATTGAATTTTGTATAAAAGCAGTCTTTTTCTTCAAATTTTTCACACCTGCCTTCACAGTGAGCAAGATGAGCCATCTGCTCACATGCCTGTACATCCAAACACATGCACATCCTACTTTTTCACAGCTGAGTAAATCAAACAGAGAGGTAAAAGGAGATGGATCCTGAGGTTGGCCCATGCCACAGAAACCAAGGCATGACACAGAGCACATGTCCTTTGCCAAACATAGCCACTGGATTCAAAATCTGGAAAGGTTCCCAAAGGAAAACGAGTCAGGTTGGAACAGCTCCTTCCTGCAGCTCACTGAGTCAGAGGAACAGAGGGGGTGAGGTGTGATTATCTGAGACATCCATCTGTGGCTGGATTTGGTCTAAGATGCCTCCCCATGCTGCACCTCAAAAAGTATTAGGCAGAGGTGAGGCACAAACAAATATGTTCTTATAATTTTAGAAAAAAAAAAAAAACAAGTTCTCTATTAATTCCTGAGTAAAGTTTTTCACTAGTTCTCCTCTGCTGTTGTCAGGTGTTTAAAGCTTCATTATCTATGTTCATGGAATCTTCTTTCCAAATTGGACATTCCCAGTTAAGCCAGATCCTTTAGGCAAACAAACCTTGTAACAGATCATTGCAGTTCATGTGCTTATGCATGTGGCTAAATACCCCAGTAAATCAGGTATCAGGATCTGTAAATGCCTTTTTTTATCTCTTTCTTAGAGTTTCCATATATGGTCTGTAAAAAGGTATTTTATTTGAACCAGATCTAGAAATCCCTGGATAGAGCTAATCAAAGATTCTGACTGAATGGCAAAATGCAGTTTCACCAACTTCTTGTATCAGATGAATCTTAAAAATCTTGTATCTGTGAATCTTAAAAATTCTTATCAGAAAAATATTCAAAAATTTTATTTAACTTTCTTAATTTGACTCATTGCTTTATGTATTTCTTTCAGGTATCCATCAATGACATTTTAATATGAAAACAATAAACCAGGATTTAACACTACAGTTTAATAAACATAATATATCACATTACATGATTTAACCACAAGTTATTTTTTTCTCAATACTGCATAGGAATAATTAATATTCACCTTTTTCTTACCTACCTAGGCCTGTGTAGCTTTGCACCAAACTTCAGTCTAATTGCACTTAGGCAAATCACTGTGTTTGGACTGGCAGAGAAATTCTGTCATTTCAACATTGGTTTCCATCTAGATTGCAATGAGAGTTTAAAGGAGAGAAGTTCAGAGAAAGTATTTCATAGAGATGTCAATACAATTTTTTAATGCTGAGAAGCTCTAGTATGGAACAGCCATTTGCTAGAAGATTTTAGAAAAATGCCCTTCCTAATTTGGGGAGAAAGAAAGGACTACCACCAACTCCCATAGACTTGACGATGTGTTTGTTACAGATTAGATTTTGCAGCATCTGCAAAATGGTTTAACTGCCTGAATCCAACTATCTTTTCAGCAGAAAGTAGACACGTCACCATCTCAGGTGAGACTGCCAAGGCAGGAAGTGCTTTGACATTTATCAGCACATTCAATTATCCTGAGCCAAGTCCTAGAGCATGAAGAGATCCAAGAGCAATGACAATGAGTGTTTCCTCCTCTCTCTCTTCCCACAGCTCACAATGCCTCTCTCATTAGCAGTTGCATATTTTCATTTTCGAGTTGAAATGCTGGAAAAACAGGTTTGCGTACACACATACAGAAAACACAGCATTAACATACCACTGGGATCCAAAAATGCTACTCCTGAACTGAAGGGGAGTGGCTTCTCTGTCCCTGGGATTTTAGGCTAATGAGAGAAGCTTCAATGCACTTTACTGTAAGCTGATACCTGACCCAAGAGATTTGAATGAATGATTCAAGATGGGCCAGATTTGGGCACTGAACTCTGTGTAATCTATTGGATAGCAAATAAACACAAATACGTGGAAACACCAGCAATAACTTGCAGAAATATATATTTTACTTTTGATAAAAGAAGTACACACAATAAGTTTAATTTGCTTTTCACTTGAGACAAATTCATTTGTGCCAACGACACAGTGAATTGCTTTCATTTAAGTCTTGTTGCTGAAAAAGCACATTCATTTTTTTTCCCAAAAGAAGTTTTTTCAGCCCTAACAAGCCAGTAATTTTAGAAAAAACCTGTAGCTTGTCAGTTTGACATGGTTTAATTTGCAACAAACAGTAAACAGAGTATAGAAAATAGAAACTCTAATAGAGACAGGCAGAGACAAACCATATTTTTTGTCACTAGAAAAATCTGTGTGGCAAAAAATGAATTGCATATATTTGCATTTGTCCCTGTGACATACAGTTAATTACTTATGTGTGAAGCATTCCATTAGAAGGTATGCACCTAAAATAAATAAATGTTAGTTTAGCTAATTGCAGCCTAAATTCAAGTCAGTGACTGAGTACTCAATACCCATTCATAGATGCTTCCAATTTACATATTTCAGAAAGCATATTATGCTCCCATTTGCTTAAATATCAAACGACAGAATGATCCTGATAAATACCATTTGAAACCAAGAAATACTCAGAAACCCCCAAGTGCAGCTGAAGAGTTTTTTTGAATCAAATGCTTAAGTCAGTACGTAGGAGGAAAGCTTCCTGTAGTTTAAATTTCCACTAGGAGCTGGCCCTAAATTTTACTTAACACGTGTTAGTGCTTGTTCTTCACCACAGCATTTATTGTAGCACCCAGTCCTTCCAATTACTCTGTATCAAATGATTTGCTAACCAAAGCCAGCCATGAGGGAAGTTGTGTACCCATACTCCCTCAAGCAAGAAGTTTGCTGCATGAGGAGCACTCCTATTTATCCTAAAGTCTTTTAATATTTCCATGTGTTTTTAACATTAGCTTTCTCTGCTTAAGCTTGCTTTGACAGGCATATAATATGGGTGAGAATGATGTGAATACAATACTTGAGGCCACTGGAGAGCTTGGGAAAAAATTTGTACTACCAAAATTATTTCAGTTACAGAGCCACTGATCATGAATACAAATAAACTGTAACAGATCCCCCAGGCAATTGTATGCAGAAGTGTACACATAAATATTTAGCTATTCATATCCAAAGTATTAAGGATAAAGATCCTGAGCTACAGTTGGTCATAAGATAAAATCATGAAATGGATCCCAGGTCATTTCCAATGCTCAGCCATAGAAGGAACGTTGAGTGGCATCTCATGATGATACTGAGCCCCCAGAGGGTTTTAAAGATGTGAGAGAGACAAATGTGACAGTAGGATGTCCAAACAGGTAATGATGACACCTCTGCTGGGACCTTATTTAGAATCTTATTACACTACTGGGACATACCACAAATATGTATCCAGGCTCTATGTTGTATATTCCTTGGTAATCTGGAATATGTATTTTGTTTTTCCTTTTGCCTTGGCTTCTGCTGCATTTACCTTCACCAAGAGAGTTTTGTGACATCAAGTTGCTAACATGCAATGGGCTAGATATAAACTGTACTGCCATTCATATTTCTCTTTCCCCCTCAGCAACTTCTCCAGTGCTGAAAATAAACCATTCATGGCAAACAGAAATGTAGTTAATTTGGAGAACATAACAGAGTCATTGTTATCCCAATTCTTCAATTAAATTAACAAGTTTAAGCATGTTGAATCAGGTGGTGACTCAACACATGGTTAAGTCGAGTTTAAATAAGTGCTATGATAACTGTTTTGTAATTGGGTCCATTAAGAATAAATAAAACCAAAGGTAATAGGCAAGTGAGGACTACTAAGGGAAAGCAAGATGAGGACAGAAAGAACTTGTTAATAACATACTGAAAACTGAAGAAAATTGTTTCTTGAATGGAAACAGTGACTATTAAGTGGAAAACAAAGAAGCAAAGATAAAGTACTTCAGCGAGGTACAAAAAGAATCAAGCTTAAAAACTGACAAAATGCAGAGCAGAATCAAAATCAAACCATACTTTTGTAATTACTGACAGTTTTTATTTAATCCAACCAATTATCTAAAATGTGATTCAAGCACATTTGACTTCAGTGAATTGCCTTCTATAACACTTTTATGTGTATCATTCTCAAAAGTCAAGTGTGCACTGATTGCACTTCAGACAATCACTTACATTTCTAGAACGGTGGAGAGAGGAAAAAGCCCCACACATTTAAACCATCCATTTAGCAAGAAGTTGCCTGGAGTTTGGGCGTGTATCCCCTCTTCTCCTCTTGCCAGGGGTTGCCCTGCTCATGGTTGGATGCACCAGGCTGGGTCAACTCCTCTGCTGATGAAAGTCAGTGTGAAGAGAGCTGGAAGCAAGAGCTGGCCCCAGTTTTCCTTTAGGAGCTGCTTTTGAGCTACACTGCACCACCAGTATGTCTGTGACCCTGACCCAGGGCTGCCACCACACCTGGCTCCTTGCTGCAGAGGACTTCTGTGAGGTTAACAGCAGACCTGTACAGCTTCTGGAGCCCAGGATCTGCAGAAAAGTGCTGTGTGTCATGCTGAGGACCTGCAAAGTTTCCAGGGTGACATTTAGTCTATTTAGGTCAGAAGCATCTTCCTGGCACCTAATTCTAATTTCAAAATATCAATGATTTTTTCAGACAGATGGGGTTTTATTCACTGTGATCATCCTTTCTTGGGTGAAATTGTTAACAATATCATCTCTAACAATTAGGAGATTTATTTTTATGTCTGTCTGACAGGAAAATCGAACTTTGGGTACTAAGATGGATGTCAAGTTCAAGTGATTATGTTGAGGATTTAATTCACACAAATCTAATCACTTTCTCTAGGTCACTTTTTGAACATTGTGTGTAGAGTCTTGGTTTCAGTGTTACTCGCATTTTCTGAATTCTTACAGTTTTGTTCCTGTGCTTGAGATGGATATGAAATCATATCCTAGGGTAAACATTTTTCAGCCAAAAACCCCCATAAGCCAAATAGTTGACCAGGAAGGAGGAACAAATTTCCCCCCCAGAAGACAATTTCTTTGTTAATAATTCTAAATTGGGGAAGTTAGAGTTCTTCTTTAATTCTAGTATTCACCAAATTATTTCTGCTGAAGCAAAAATCGTAGCTTTGGAAAACTTAAAGTCTGCCTCTGTGTGAAATCTTTCTCTCCCTGAAAAGAAAACCATCTAATGTGGATCAAACTTAGTATCACAAGGAGACTAAGAGATTGTGTACTTCTGGCTTATTTGTATATTTTTCATGCAAGATACATGCTTAAATTCCACTAATTCACCCAGAGTGGCTTGTCACAGACCATGGTGACAAGAAGTGCTATACAGACTTTGGACTTTTAAACAGCAATGTTTTGCTGGTCCATGCCGGGAGAGGGGGGGGGGATAATGCTTTATGCACATAGTGATAAGCAGGATAAATAGGACAATATTTCCACTGGGACACCAATATAAGATGTTTGCACAGTGTAGGATATAGGCCAGAATAATGCACCATCCCCCTTGGTACCTAACACAATAGCTATGCTCCCAAGACTAACTCCTGAACTGGACTCTTGGAACTCCAGGGACAACCACCTCGAGCAAAAGGTGTTTCATGTTCTTTTTTTTGAGTTCTCCTGTACTTCAGGCCCGCAAGAACCAAGGAGGTTGCATTTGAATTTGCCACAGTAACTATTATGCAATGGAGGCTATATATATAATTCTTGGAAGGGAAAGACATGTGGACACCACTGCAGGTCCATCCAGAATTGCAAGGCCTTCCTTCAGGCTCTGAGCTCGTTTTCTCTCTCTCATGCTGGGAAACCCTTTCCCAGGCTGAGACAGTTTCTTAGCTCTGGCCTGTGCCTTTTCCCAGGGTGATAGCATTTGGGAAAAACAGGAAGGAATTATAACAAAGATAAAACACCTGCTGAACCCGTGGGAAACCAGGGAAAAGAGCTGTCTCTCTCTCTTTCTCCAATGAACTGTCTGTATTTTGTTTTGCATGAACTGTATTATAAAAAGCCATAGCTCTCTTCAATAAACTGCTCTTTCTTGCATCAAGTAAGAGAGTTGCCTTGTTGCTGTATCCCTTCGCCGCTCCGTAACCCTTTCAGGCAGCGACAAAGACAAGGTCTCACTTTGATCAAATCCAGGGTGTGTTTATCTTGATCTCAGAAGCATCCTGAACTGAACTATTAATCTGTAAGGCATTTTTATCTCCGAGACTCATTACTCAAATAGGATTGATTTATATTCTGCATCCAAAAAAACTGAGGGGCTGATTAGGCCTTAAGAACAGCAATTTAATCAATGGCCCAGTGAGTGAGCCCATGTGTGCAATTTCTACACAGTGAACTTACTGCATCATTTCAAGTGAAAACCATATAATTGGATTATTTACAACCAACATTTACAAATTAGATGGCTGCAACTAAACTATGTGAGTGGTTTCTTCTTTAGTCCAAATTATACTTGTGTGAAGTGAAAGTTTTTAGGGGTTTTTTGGTTTATTTTTTATTTCCCTGCAAGAGAGATACTGGCCTCCAAATAGCTGCAATTTAGGATGTAAGCAATATGCAGACTGAGAATGATTCACAGCACATCAGTTTTGTTCTGAAGCAAAAGCAGAAAACAACGCCATGTCAGTGAGAAATTAATGTCTTTAGAACAATTATCAGGCCACTCATGCCAATAACAGTGGAATAATTCATATAAGGAAATAGAATCATAAGATATCCTGAGCTGTAAAATACATCTATAAATTGTTAAATGACACAGTAAAAAGCTGATTATAATGTAGTGCATCATAACAAGTGATTGGCCTCAAGAAGGGCCTCTTCAGCCCTCCACTACACACTTGGATAGGACACAGTGACTTTGGGTGCTCAGAATGTGACTCAGAATGGGATTTGACTAAATCATCTTCAAAGGAACCTTTCAACTCTTAAGTTCTGGTGATGATGTGACAAAACTACTGAGAATGTTGATGGGATGAGAAAAAGCATCTAGATATGACAGCTTCTGCAGTTTTCAGCCTAAGCTCCTTCTTCATACACTCCAACCCTCTTCCCAACAGAAATGAACCTCCAAGATGGCTTTTCTAGACCGAAAGTATAAAAATAAAAGAATTGTGGAAAATGGGGCCAGTAACCATTTGCAAGGTCAAGGCCCTACATGCAGAGAAATTAAGAGATGTACGCCCAGGAGATATTTTGTATCAGCTTCTCACTTTCTATTATAAACTGTACAGTCAATAGGAGGAAATGCATCTGAAGAGAATTATTGCTCCCTAATTTTGAAAAACAAGACCATCCAACAGTCAGGGCAATTGTAAACACTAACACGTAATTCAATGACTTTTGCACAGCTGGACAAAATTAGTTACCAAGAATCATTTGTTCTATCTAAAGCAACATGATCTAGACCAAACCTACTCATACAAAATGGAAACTCCAAACAAGTTGTGTTTGTTTGTTGTTTATTTTGAGGTTTTCATTCTCTATTTCCATAGACTTCCCTCTCAAAGTCAGTTTTTGGAAAAAAAAATATAAAAGGCCAGAATTCAGCAAAACAAAGGGAGGAGAAAGTACAACACAAACAGAGGTTTTACTTTGAAATCACCAGGAGGAAGAGGGCAACTAGAAGCTAAAGAGTTTTCTATTGTTCAGAATAAGACCAGGTTTCCAGGTGCTACAAGATTGCTGCAATAAATGTAATCTAAGTATGCAAAAAGACAGGTTGACTTAATTCACATCATATTCAAATATATTAAGTGCTTGAACACTGCATAGCTTTGAGAGCTTCCTTGCTTCAAAAGCATTAAATTTTCCCTATAAAGGAGCCAGGATGTGTGTTTCTCTTGAAATCTTCCCTTTGAATTAATTCCTTTGGCAGATAGGACTTGGCCAGAGTGAACCTGAGTGTGAGAGTTTTAATGTATTAATACATAAAAAGCAATTTCAAGTGAAAAAGAAAAAATATTTCTTCAAAAGAAAAGAAAATTAAGGCCAGAAAAATGTTTTTAGAAATGCAAATGGAAACTTGGCACTTTGTGTTTCCATATGTTTCTTGCAGACAGGATGAATTCCAGAAAGAAGTTGTCCTGAATTCCTCAAGAACAAAGAGCAAAGTAAAAAAAAAAAAAAAAAAAAAATCCCAAGTCAAATTAAGCAGGAGCAAAATATTATTGTGCTGAAGGTATAGAGAAAATTTCAGAAATATCATAAAGCCTGCAGCAGTATGAATTAATTGCGAAAACGAAAAAAATATAAAAAAATCAACATAGTTCCTGAAAACAACAGACAGAATCTGAAATTTCCTTTATGAGACTCATTTCAAAGCTATAAAAAAAAGATGAGACATTTTCTATATTTTGATATTAGATACATTGATGTGGAGACACTTTGCTCTTTATTTCCAATGCTTTTAAACAGTTGAAACAAAAGGGAGAGAAGATTCAGTAACCCAGAAATTTCATCTTTTGCTGCTCATAGACTTTAACTTCCTTCAGTACTTTCAAGATTTGCGCCCAATAATAGACATTGGATGAGCAAACATTATATGTCAGCATAGTAACACGTCACATGTACCCTTCAGGAATTAAAAAGGACTTGCTTGTTAAAAACCCAAAACAACTGCAGAGCTCTTCAGAAAATGTCTTCCAAAAGTGGATCCATTTGGTATGGTACAGATGTAATTACTGTTCTTCTAAAACAAGTTTTATATTCCTAGGACCAAGTCAAACAGAGGGAAGGTTTTAGACTGAGCAAAAAGACCAATGGTTCATATTTGGTTGGATTTTAATATAAAATTCAAAACCTTCAAATAATTTGACTGATTTTTCAATATATTTTCTTCCGTAGGATTATATTTAATGAAATTATTTTAAATGATCTTCCGATTCATTTTATCATTCCTATTTTTACATATTCACCCTCAAAGGCTTTTGGTGCATGCTATAATTGCACAAATTTACTAATATTTTTCTTAATCCAGATAAAGTGAATGAGAAATACTCTGCTGAAAGAGCTTCTCTACAAGGCCAAAATCTACCAATATTCTTACCAACATATATTTCATTCAACTATATCTTTTCTTTTGCTTCTTTCATTGCTCACTAGCTTAAATCTTCAATTTGTCAAGCATCACCAATAGCAAAAGTACTTTTCTTCTAACTGTTTTTATACTTTTGATACTTTATTTTCATCTTTTGAAATCAAAAATATTGAAATAGCTACAACAGACCCAAGATTTACTATTGATAGCAAGGGTGTAGAAAAGGTGAGATGCTTAAATTTAGATCTGCTGAGAATTTTATAAAGACTGAAACAAGAAGTTCCTGGAATCCTCCTCTTTAGGGCAAAACATCAAATTTCTTATTATTTTTGAAGACTTTGGCTAAACAGTAGAGAATGTTTAGCATTTATTCAGTTATTATATCACAACATGGAATTTGCTGTATTCTAGAAGTGATACTTCTGAGTTTCAATCCTTTCCAGCCTGGCACTCCATAACTGGATAAATAATTTAGCACTTGGTCTCCCAACCCAACATTCTAATTCCACCTTCACCTGTTGTAATCCCAGTACCTCAAAAGGAGGCCAGGGGTTCCCAACAGCACAACCAATTAATTGCAAGGAAACAGAGGACAGGGCTGAGCAGTGCAAGGAATAACTGAGCACTGAAAAGGTCAAAGCAGTCTGAGTTACAGTACTGTCATGTTGTGCAGTTTGCATGAGGCATTTCAGTGCTCATTTCACATTCTACAGTGACAATGTCTGTAATGAATAGGAAATGACATATTATGAATTCATTCTTGTGATGATAATTGTAATGAGAATAGTGAATGGTACAACAAATCTAATCCATCTTCATGACAATTTAAAAACTGTAATCTGATTGCCATCATGGGGTATTCTTCAGATGCTTTCTGGAAGAAAACTAAATATGATAAAGAGGCAAAAAAATAGTCTTTCCTGGATATGTTAAACCCATATTTCTTGTAAAGGTGTGTGATCTGTGTAAAACTTACACAAAAAAACGCCAAACCAAAACAAACAAACAAACAAACAAACAAACAAACAACAACAAAAAAACAAAAACAAAAACAAAAACAAAAACAAAAACAAAAACAAAAACAAAAACAAAAACAAAAACTTTCCTTTAATTAAATGGAAACTTTGATATTCCTTTTATTTCAGCATAGTATGTTGTAACTTTATTAAGAGAATCTTAAAGGTCATCAACTCTAAATCATGCATTAACAGAGGATAAAGAAAAGAATTGAAAAACCTTGAATTATTCCAATAATAATCAGATGTTCTGTAGGTAAAATAATAGGACACATCATGCATTGCATTTAATAAACCTAAGTGTATAGGAAAATCAAACTCTACATGAAACTTAGTTACCTTACAGATTTCAGAACCTTTTTCTTGGCAGGGGGAAAAATATCTTTCACTGAAAGATACAGCAGGGCACTCACTGAAACTTCAAAAGCAATAATTTCTGTCCCCACAGTTTTACTGGAAACAGGAACCATAATATTTGCTACCATCTGATTTCAATGCTCAGAATTAAATATTGGCTCCACAGCAGGCCCTTACAAAAATGAGATTGTGACCCTGCAGGGACCAGGATATCAGCATTGCTTGCTCATGGCTTCTGTCATCCCCTCTGTCTGCCACTGATAACACTCACACAACACAGCTGGTCACCCCCAAAAATCTGAAATTAAGTCTAAGAAATACTCCTCTGAGGTATCCTTTCTCTCATTCCCCATAACACTAACATTATTTTCTGGTTTAATTTATTATTTTCTTAATGTCTGGGTAATTGAATCAAGTGCAGGTCATAGCATTGCTCCCAAACCAGGCTTGAAATCCTGTAGGGGAGGTCTCATTTAATGGATCATTCCTTGCTAATTTTATATAGCATTGCTTGGATTGCAAACCAGTTGTGTATCTTGTTACACAGCTGATGGTCTTGTAACCATGCTGCTGCATCAACTGAAATTTATGGTTCTGATTAAGATTTACTTTGGGAGTGATTTATTTTGTTTCCAAGAGTAATTTGTATTCTAAGAGGGCTTGTTCTAGTAGAAGCTGAAATCATTCTCCAAGAGGTTTACATAAGCAAAAATAAAAATTATAATGACAGTCTGTAATTTTAATGGATGAACTTTTAATAGAAGTGCTCTGGTAAACAGTGACAATTTGTGTTCACTTGTAGAATTAAATTGATATGTTGATTGTATTGAATTAGTCACCTGTATAAGTCATGGGTGTTGACTATTGAATTTTTTTAAAAGGTCTTTATTGATTTTTAAGGAGAAAATGTATTTAAAAGGTGGCCCACTGTTGTAATTCTGCTCATTATAAAGTGCTAAATGGCTGAAGGGGACTAAAAGAGTATTTGGGAAACTACTAATTCTCTCAGGGAGAATTAAAATATAGACACATACTTTAAGAAAGTATCACTGACTTACAAGTGTTTAGTTTTGATGCATTATAGAGCTGGTTTCTGTCTGCAGCTCTGGGCATTTACCTGAGGAGGTTTTGCAGGAGAGAGCCCAGCTGCACACTGGAGAAAACTGCAGTAGTAAAAGTACTAAACCTGCCTTGTCCTGACCCCTGTGCGTGAGGGAGATCACAAAAACAGCCCTGACTGGGCCTGGACAGAGCTTAGAGGGACTTTATTTGCAGCTTGGACTGTGGTGTTCTGTGACTGATTGTATTTTCCTTCACAAAGAGGTACTCCAAGGCAGGACATTAACCTTACTTGTGCTCAGTTGCACAAATGGATTGCAACTCTTGCAACAAAAGGATCCTAACCTTCCACTATTGCTGTAATTTATATCAATCTTTTTAAAAGCAATCTCTGGGGCTGGAGAAGCTGTTTCAGTGACATGGCAACATGTGCATCACAGTCTTACTATATGTTAGTTAGGTTGTGCCTTTTCTGTTCTCCCATGGGCCATACTATACTGGAGATAAATGGTTTTACTATCATTTTTAATTGTCTTAAATTATTCTATTTGTTATTAACTTTTGTTTATGTATAAGCAAAGTACTAAATGGGACTAAAGGACAGTTGTAGCAACTCTGCTGAAGAAGGTGTCCAAAGAAGGGAAACAAATCTGATGAAGGTTCTGGAGCACAAGTCAGATGAGAAGGGGCTGAGGGAGCTGTGGGTGCTTAGCCTGGAGAGATGGAGGCTCAGGGGACACCTCATTGCTCCCCACAATTCCCTGAAAGGAGGCTGTAGCCAGAGGATCTGTCTAATTTCTCAAGTACAAGTGATAGGTGGGAGGAAATGGCCTCAAGTTGTGCCAGGGGACGTTTAGGTTGGATATTAGGAAAAAATTCTTCAGTGAAAGGATGGTGAAGTCTTGAAACAGACTGCCCAGGGCAGTTGTGGAGTCACCATCCCTGGGGATAAATGCATAAATGTGGCACTTGGGGCATGGTTTAGAGGTGGGTTTTGCAGTGCTGGGACAGTGGCTGGACTTGATGACCTTGAAGGTCTTTTCCAACCTAAACAACTCCATGATTCTGTGATTCTATCTCTCATCAAAATTGTGTCCCACGAGTATCCAGTTTCACTCTAGTGTCTAGAGGGGAAAACGGTGTTAAATAGGATTAAAAGTTAATGAAATATTTTATGACAATATTTTACCATAGCAACAGAAAGTTAGATCCGAGCATTGTATAAAAATTACTATTACTCTCCTCATCTCAATCACGGAAGGACTTGGGGAAAGTGTGTGGAGGGGGAAGAATCTCATTTTTATGGTTCTAAAATTCAAATGTGAAAGAGGAAGAGGAATTAGGTTATAAAAATAAGGTGCTGCTAACTTGCCTAATGGCCTGCAATCTGCTGGAAGTACAGCTGCACTGGCTTTTAAACAGGTGCTCTGATTATAGAGCATAACAAACATGTTAGGCTTTGTAGTGCATTTAATATCTTATAAGCAGCCAGGCTAATTTAGGCAAGGCTTATGGGTTAGCTCAAATGGTACTGGTGTAAAAGGTGTGTGATCATATCTGCAAACATTACAGTGACAATTCCAGTGCCTGAGCTCCCACCCTGCACATCTCAGAGCAGAGCTGCAGCAGATTCCCAGCCAGTGCAGCAGAGATCCAGCTGCTCCTGCCTCAGCTTCGTTATCCTCACTGTCACCACCATAATTCTGTAACAGGCTCTTTGATTAACAGAACTGCTTGGGTACCTAGATTCCTTCTGCTAAATGTATCTTCTATTTCTTCCACTGTTCCCATAGCTACGAAACTCCCTTCAATTTATTAACGCCCAAAAGTTCAGAGAAAGCAATAGTCTGATTAATGATATGTAAATGGGAAACTCAAGAATGTAAATCCAGGAGGCCCTTCTTGGTGCAAAGAAGGGCTCTACCATAGGCTCAGGGCTTCAGAGCAAAAATCAGAAGGGAAAAGAAAAAAAAAAAAGCAAAAAATTTTAGCCAACACCTGTTCAAAATACAGAACACTAATAACAGTAAACTCTTTTCTTGATTAATTTGTCAAGCATGGATCTTTGCACAGAGTATCTGAGGTTTTGTAGTATTAATCTGAGCTGCTGCTGGTAAAATGAGAATATGTGAGGTGTCACAACAAGAACATAAATTCTAATTATCAACCAAAGAGAAGAAAGAATTAGTTCAGTGGATTATATACACTAAAAGAATGCTGCAGTTGTGGATGTTGAAGTAGTAAATATTATAAATATTTCTTATATTTTCATAGTCTTCACATGCCAGTAGCTAAACAAGGTTGAAAAAGAAGAATCAATATTAAATTATACTTCTTTCAAACATTAATAAATATTGTTGTTACTTCTACAGCCTCTATATGAGAACCCAAACTAATAAAACAAAGCTTGTTCCATTTTTCCTTTTGGCCCCCACCCAGACAAAAGCAGGTGGAGACATTAAAATGGGTTGTTGGGAAGTTTTCATTCAGGTATCTGTCCTTTCATGGTTTCCCTGACACTGCTATTATTTTCATTTTGATACACAACACTTTGTTCAGTTAGAGTTGTGTCATTAATGGAATACAAGCTCTGGAAATAGAGAATGACTGCACAAGTGACAGTGACTCCTCAGGATAAATAAATGCAGTTAAAAATGGCAGTAGTCCCAGCTAGAGGCCTGTACCCAGTGCAGAAATTGTGTCTGTGATATGATATATGCAGCTAATTCCAGACAAATCCAGAGGAGTTCCAGGTATGTGGAACACTTCAAGACATGTGAAGGAAAGAGAAGTATTGGAAGGAGAGTGGAAAGAATTTTAAAATTTTATTTTATGGGGAAATTTTCTTAGATGAAAAAAAGAAAGGAACTTATATCATTTATACCATAATATAGCTATGTTCAAAAATATCAAGTCAGATATATAAAAAATGATATTAAGTTGAAAATTAAGAATATTTGGGGCCCATTCTACCTGCATTAGTGTTTGTGGGGGCCAGAAGCTCAGGACCAGGCTTTGAATTTGATGTGATTTCTCATTTTCTAAGACATTACTCTATGTGAGAAGGAAGAGAGTGGGTGGGTAGGGAAAGAATGAGATGAAAGAACTTTTCCTTTTTGCTGTGTTAATTATCTTTAACTTCTAGCTCCTTGTCTAGCAGAGAAAAATTAGTTTTCATCCATTGTTACAGCAGGAAAGAATTCTCAACTTGAAGGGTTAAAGAGGAACCATTTTTATTCCAGCTTCAATGGCTGAATGATGCTAATGGCAAAAAATCTTTCAATCTGCTATGGAACTGCCCATGTTTTTTCACAGCCTTTTTTTCCAGATAATAGGATAAACAAATATTAGTGCTTGTATTCCACCATAACAGCAAACCTGTTCTCATGCCTGTTTATTTTCATTCAGTCCTTGGAGGGGAAAACAAGAGGGGAAGATTTGAAGAAATAAAACCTGAAATCTCATTGTTCTGCAGAACATGAGCATTATGTGGGATATCTGAATGTATGAAGAGGCAGTTAATATTGTGGTTCTTTGCAACAAATACTGTGCTTAAAGGTCATTCCTGACAGGGGCTTTGAGAGTGTCTGTTGCTAGGAACACACAGGCTGAATCTCATTACTGAAAACTATTTGAGTGACAATCATCACAATCCTTCACTATTCATTATCTTTTCTGCCTTGCAAGAGATCTGTACCCTCTTTCCCTCATTCCTGTTACCCAACAAACATGTCAGACTTTTTTCAGTTTGACAATAGTGACCTCAAAATCACCTATTTCAGGGATTATTTAATTTCTGTTTTACACTGCCAAGTGGAATACTTGTTATCTTGAAGCAAATGATTAAGGAGATATTCCCCATGAATATTCTAGCCACTGAGCCTGATAAAGAGGTGATGTAGTTCAGACATTCTGATCAAATAGTTTCATTTAGGCAAACCACAGTTCGAATGCTTCCTCAGTGTCTTGAGAATGACAACACGAACTACATTTGCATCTTCCCTTCAAGTTTGCTTCCCATCCTGTTTAGAAATCCCCACTGCAGTAGAGAATGGAAATACTGGCTATGGGGAGGAAAGCTGCACCAGCCCTCTCAAAGATCTACATTGCCTTAATTTGTAGGGAGAAAGAATTAACTATTTTTAAAATCTGATTGAAGAGAAAATTTTATTAATAAAATTTTCTTTTAAATTAGAGACTGATTCACATTCTTTCATTTATTAAATTATGCAGGCTTATCTTTTATTGCAAGCTTATGTTTTAATTCTTTAACATATTTAGCAATTTAAAAGTCTTTGAACTCTTCATTCCAAAATACAGCATTAAGGAAAATGTGATGCAATAGCATCAACATACTTGGTGCTATGGATTTTGCCAGTTCTGCTCCTATTCTTCCCTTAGAAGTACTGGAAACTTCACCTCTTCATCCCACAATGAAAACATCTTCTCAGGCTAAAAAAATTCACTTCTCCTGGAGTGTGAGGATCGACCAGTTTTGCCATTAGCTTGGAAATTTTAAGTCTAGGAATGACTGTGCTGGGGACCCATGGAGCGTGGGGGGGGGGATGGTGGCCCATCCCCCATGGAAGCTCCATGGAAAGCACATGGCAACAGTGTCCTCTCTGGGAGCCTCCCCTGGGGCTGCAGGGACCAATCAGAGACCTGGGTTAGTGATTGACAGCCCAGAAAACCAATTAGAACGCTGTTTCACTTTTACGAATCATAGGGAACTAAGTGAGTTTGGGTCTTTTGCTTTCCGGTGGGGCAGGTGAGAGGAGGTTGCAGAGCTCCGGGCCCCTCCCCGGCCATGGGGCCCGGCCCGGCCTCCCGCGTGGCCCGAGCCCCGGCAGCGGGAAGGGCCCGGCCCGGGAAGGCCCGGGCTGGACCTGGCCCAGCCCGGCTCTGGCCCGCGGGCCCCGGTCTTGGATGCCCCGAGGGGGACCCGGCCTAACCTGGTCCCGGGGGAGCCCAGCTCGGCCCCACGAGGCACGGCACGGCCCGGCTCGGCTCGGCTCGGCTCGGCTCGGCTCGGCCCTGCCCGGCCCGGCTCGGCTCCAGGCCCCGCGTGGCGGCAGAAAGAGTCCAGCCAGCTCATCACCACGTGTGGCTGCGTTTTTCCAGCATGGCTTCAGCCTGGCTCCTTGCTGTTTTGGATACAAGTTTAACTTTTGGTGCCTGAATGAGACTTTGGATTTCCTGAGCTCCCCAGAACGAAAAAGCATGAAGGAAGAGGAATTACAGAAGTCAGTAGAACGAAGACCAGAGTCATAAAAGGAGAGATGGAAAAGTTCGCCACTGATAAGTAACTTAAAACCTTTTTTTTGTGGGCTCTAGAGGATTGTGACTTTACTTAAAATTCCTTTAAACTGTAGAATATACAGTTTAAATATACAGGGGAGGTTAAAGTGCCTGAGATGAAGACCTTTTTTGCCTCGAGAAATGGAGCTCCCTGTCCTTGGGACTGGAATATTGGGCAGAGATATTTGGTGAAGAGTGAGATAATGGGACTTTTTGTGTTCTCAGCAGCCTGCCTTTAAAATGACACCCCATGTGTTTTTTCAGCAACCCTTATGCAGCTCTGGAAGGACTGTGAAAATGGGAGGAAAAATCATAATTTGTAGTTTCCCGGCGGATATAAGTTATGAGGGTGAAGCACCCTCTAAGCCTAAACAAAAAGAGGGACTTTTCTCTCTGGAGTGAACTGAAATGATTATTTAAGTGAATAACTGACCGAAGTGTTTTTTCTGTATGTTGCTGGTATGAGGAAAGGGGGAGGAGGGGATAATCTGGAAATCTCATTCTGAATTGTTTTGTGTTGTTAATAAATTTCTTGTACCCTTTTTAAGCTTTAAGCCTGCTTTGTCTTTACTCCTAAATTCGATCCCCAAAAGAAATTAAATAGATTAAAATTGGCAACCCCAGTCACACCGTGACAACACCATAATAAATCAGACCAACAGCAAAATTGTAAAAATAATTTGTAATGACATACTTTGTTGCTGTTCTTGTTTGTTAGATTAGATTTTTATTAAAGGTAATTGAAGAAAAAATTGTTCTGGTTAGAGGGATAAAATACATTAAATCTAAATGAGCTTCTTGAACTCTGCTTAGGCTTTAAGATATCACATCAAGGAATGACAGCACATTGAAGAAGAATGGTGGCTGCTTTGTGTGTCAGACCATAAAACAGTTGTGGTCCAGCCTTTCTGTCACACCCCAAAGTCCCTTGGGTAATGGCTGTGGCATTTGGGCAAATTGAGAGCATGGGATCCATTTGCTGCCCTCCCCCTCCGTTCCAGACCTCCCTGTGTGAGTTGCTCAGTCATTTGGTGCCTGAGGAGCAGGGAGAAGCTGCAGGGTGCAGATGGGAGCATCCTGGATCTGCAGCTCTGCCCTTGGCTGCTGGCACCTGGTGTGAGTGGGATTCTGCTGGCACTTCAAGTTCAGGCTTTCATTTTATAGGTTTTCCTTTAAAGCAGTGTAAAACCAAACAGCCTTCCTCCTGGGCAGCACTTTCATGCTTCTTTCAAACACTAACTACAAATAGGTGGAAAAATAATTCCTTAGAAAACAATTTTTGAACAACTACAAATACCAGTGATTTTCAAACTGGAAACTCTGAGCCTACAAAACTCAGTTTTCCTCTGGTTTCAAAACACAGTGCCTTTTAAAATATGATTAATAGTTTCTCCTGGATGAATTTGGAAGTGGCATATTTTTTAATTAGTTCATATTCTGCTATTAAATATACCAAACTGACCCTGTTTTTAGGGAGGTTTTGACTTCTTTTCCCTTCAGTCTGTCTTTCCTCACTGACTTCCTTTCCTCCCCAGGAAAGCTCAGTCATCAAGGCTGAGTTCAGGACTTGTGGGAGTTTGTTAAAGAAAAATAAAAAGAAAAAACGAACAATCAAAACCCAGTCATGGATGGCAGTTCTCTCTGCAACTGGTATGGGGGGAGAAGCAATAACATTTTTTAAAGCATCTTTACACATCTGTAGAAAAGCACTTATGGTTTTTTTCTTTCTTTATTATTGTTTACCAAATCAAAGCAAATGCATCTGAGGCTTATAGTGATGATAGCAAAAATTACAAAGACCTTTCATATGCAAAAAGACTTTTTTGTGTGACTGAAGATTCAAAATGCATTATGCCAATCTTGTATTCAAAGACCAGCTTTGCAGGGTTTAAGTTCTATTATGTGTTTTTCTGGAGGCTTTTTGTTTCTTGGATATTTTCTCTTTCTCCCCTTCATTTTCATGAGGTTTGTATTATT
>JAREIS010003062.1:0-17413 GCA_030060385.1 Muscicapa striata striata | reverse complement strand
TGGGGCCTGGGCGACTGGGAGCAATGGGGTAAAGTGGGATCACTGGGAAAGATTATGGAAATAAATAAACACAATATCAGGTCTACACCTTTAATCAATCAGAATCTAGGGACCCAGGTCCCCTAAATAATGGGATTTAGGAAACCAGGTTCCCAGTCAAGTCAAGGAGGATTTTTTTGGACACCAGTTTTGGGGCCCCCAGAGTTTTGGATGATCCAGGTAGCCAGGGGGCAGGGTGGGTATTGGGCACTTTCCAGGGTATTTTGTGAAGTACCCAGGTGCCCAGGAGATTTTGGGATATCCAGGTATTGTTTGGAGCACCCAAGTTCCTGACTCCCATGATGGGAGGTGAAGATGATGGCCCATGAATCCTGCCAAGTCAACAACACAGTGACCCTCAGCAGTGGAGGGGTGTCAGAGGAACTAATTTAAAGGGTCCCAATACTCCATGTAGGGCCATCGGGGTGGGAGGCAGCCCTGGTTCCTTTGGAAGGATGCAGCCAGGCAAGGCACTTTGATCTGTGGGGTCGTGAAGATAGCATTCTGCCCAAGCTCCAGGTCAGAGGAGGCCAAAGGGCACCCAAAATCTCAGGAGGCAGAGGGTCACCCGAATTTTATGCATGGAAAAACATTATAAACACAGTAAGTTATAGGTGTGTTTAATTGACACTAGGTGCATGGGGATGTTCCTAAAAACATGCACATTTGGTGACCTGCACTTCTCTTTGTTCCACAAACCAGGATTGCCTGCCTGATATACATTCATTTCCTTACCCCACCTGTCCCTGCTTCATATTAAAATTAGCTCCACACCTCTTTGAGACTGAGTACTGCACTTTGTTGATCGCTCTGGTGGTCATCTGGGATGAAGTAAGCAGTCTTCTTCTCAGTTGAACTTTTCACCTCACTATCTTTGCAAGTGTGTATTAGTCTTTGGTCACTTTCCAGACCTTGATACCAGATTTATCTCGTTTAGGGGTCTAAGGAATCGCCGTTATCCACACTGTTTCTGCATTCTTGGCCTTCTATCTTATCTTGCAGCCTTGTTCTGTCCTCCAGTTCTTGCAAAGAAAGCGAATGTTAGACACTCATAGAATCTTGCCAGCCCCTTCTAGATAAGGCATCCCCCTGTATTTTTACCCTTAGCTCTAATTTTAAATTTAATTCCCTCTGTTTCAGAATCATAATGGCTCGTTGATTCCATGAGCATCTGGAGTGTCCCACAGGCTGATGACTTTTGTCCTTGCTGCCCCTCACATCCCACTGCCCCAGGAATAGCCCCGAGCCACGCGGGAGGGACAGGCCCTGCTGTGCCAGGCCTGGGCTCAGCCCTTGGCCTTTCTGCTGCCTCCAACCAGCCCAGGCCTTGCTCAGCATTGCAGTTCCCTGCTCACAGCCTTGGGCTCCTGCAATCCTGGCCTCAAGGATCTGCTCTCACCAGTCCCTGGGGAGCCTTTGGCAGCCCCTGCCCTCAGTGGGGCCACTGATGCTCCAAGGGACTTGGAGTTTTGCTTCTGACTCCTTGAGCAGCTTCTTCAACCTTCTTTCAGTGCCTGAGGGTCCTGGACTCAGCCCCAAATCCACCGTGGGGACCATTAAAATACAGAAAGCCTTCCGGAGTTCTTTGTCTTCCTTCCATTGTTTGCAAGTCTCCAGGGCTTGTGCAGCTGTTTGGAGTCAGTTTGGAGTTCTGTTATGGAGGACGATTTCAAAGTGCACCTCAGGATATTTTTCTTTTTTTTTAATCAAGAGAATGTTTCCCTACTTGTCATTTTGGCAAAGAGTTGAAAGAATCATTCCCCAAGTGATGTTGATGCTTAATGTCTCCTTAGAAGGTCTGGGCACAGAGAAGAATGAGCCCCTTTAGGGCTGGCCCTGTTTGGACAACCTGCTTCCCATCTCCAGCATCACCATGACTGACATTGCCCACCTTTTGGGACTGACATCCCAAAATATCCATAAATTGTCATGTAATTTGTTCTTTAGTATTAATATTTAATTATTATGTTTACTTAACATATTTCTATTTCCAATATTTTTATTACTTAGTTTTTATATTAGTATTTTAAAATCTATAAATTTCTTACAGCCAGGGTTGGAAGGACAGGGAGACGTGCGGAAGATCTCGGGCTGTAACGGGCAGTTAAACCCATCCCCTCCCCTATCTGACCTCTGCTCTGTACCTGGACCCCCCACCCAGACATGAGCCGCAGGAAATGACCAAGACCACCTAATCTATATAAACCTTGTGACCTTTCAATAAACCCCATTTTGCGTCCACCAAATTGGTGTCCGGGGAGCTAGTGGCCCAGTGGCCTGAGGTTAGTGCGTGCTGGGTATTGAACCAGGTGCCCTGCAACAAGTGGTGCCGAACCGGGATATTGCCCGGGTTGGGATTCACCTGGACGAAGCAGCGGCTGCACAGCTGGTCTAGTGCAGCGGGGAGACGTCCCGGACCAGCGAGGAGCATGGAAGCTGCGCAAGGTGTAGGGAATCCACAGTCAGTGGAATATTGTCGCAAGCCAAAAGATTTTACCCTTTGCTAGGGCAGAGGCTGGTGAAACTGGGCGCAATAGACAGTCCGGTGGATGTTTTACATCCAAGGATAGGGGATAAATGTACACAAGTGCTGGCTGGAAAAACCATGTCCTCGGGCTCAGGGAAAACATTGGTGGGCAAGAGTAGTCCAGGCTCTGCAGAAGGCGAAGAGCAAGATGCCGGAGAGCAGCGGGGACTTGTCTTTAGCGCGCCGCAGCTGGGAACCCGGCGGCCCAAACCCCCGGAGGGGTTTGAACCGGCCGCGCGGACACGCTGGCTCGGAATCCCGCGACCCGGGAAACCGGACTCACCGCCGGGAGGAGAGCCCCGGGGTTTGGCAGGGGCTGAAGAGGAGGGAATGCTATAATATCAGAGCCCAATGCAGCCGTGTGACACCGCCATATGAATTTGAAAATGGCGCCGACACTGGTGAAGGGCGAGCAAAGGCACGGGAGGGCGAGGCGGGACGGCCCGGCTGGGCTGGGGGGCATCGCGGCGACCCGGGAGTAGGGGTGTCCCGGAGACGAGTTTAAAAACTCATCAGAGAGCTCATATACATCAGGCCCTTAAAAGGAAAGAACCTCCCAGCAGGAGGCGGGAGAGCCCGGGGAGGGAAACGGCCCGACCCCTGGGGGGGGGGGGGGGGGGGGGGGGGGGGGGGGGGGGGGGGGGGGGGGGGGGGGGGGGGGGGGGGGGGGGGGGGGGGGGGGGGGGGGGGGGGGGGGGGGGGGGGGGGGGGGGGGGGGGGGGGGGGGGGGGGGGGGGGGGGGGGGGGGGGGGGGGGGGGGGGGGGGGGGGGGGGGGGGGGGGGGGGGGGGGGGGGGGGGGGGGCCCGGGGGGGGGGGGGGGGGGGGGGGGGGGGGGGGGTCCCCATGCTCTCATATTTTTAATTCTGATGCCACTCTTAATCTCCAATACTAATCTTCCTTGCATAATAAACAAATTAGCTCATTGTTAAAACTAGAATCAGTTACAGTATGGTTGAAGGACGACGCCGAAGATTACTCTAAGGCGTGCATGTTATTCATCCTTATAATTTTCTCTTTACTAACCCTCAAATTTATAATATCTGCTTTATGAACTTATTACTTATTTTATAACTGGACGAAATGTGGAAGGACAGGAGACGTGCGGAAGATCTCTGGGCTGTAACGGGCAGTTAGAACCATCCCTCTCCTATCTAGCCTCTGCTCTGTACCTGGACCACCCACCCAGAAACGGGATATTGCCTTGACACCTAATCTATATAACCCTTTGACCTGTTCATAAGCATTTCTGTCCACCAAATTGGTGTCCTGGAGCTAATTGGGGTCCTAGTTGGATTGTGGGAAATTAATCTGCATTGGTTCTGATTAAAACAATTCCCTTAATTAATAAGTTAAGCTTTTTTTTTTTTTTTTTTTCCTCCTCATTATGATAATTACTAATATTTATATATCCTTTTGTCAGCTTTATTATCATCTTGTTGTCAGCCAGGGTCAAAGGAGGCATTCGGGGGTCTAGGGAGATATTCCTGGGGAACATTTGGGACAGTTTTAGGTCTGGGAATGGAATTTAGAGAGAACTTGAGGGTCTGGAGGATACTTCAGGGAGTGGGATGAGGACTTGGAGAGGCACTTAGGGATTCTGACGGACAGTTTAAGGTGTGGGGGAGCACTTATGCATCCAGAGGGGCACTTACGGCCAGGGAGGGGAATCTGGGGCCCTTCAGAGTCCAGGGAGGGCACGTAGGGGGCTCTACCAAGGCACTCTGAGGCGCAGGGGGTGATGGGAGTTTTAGGCGGGGGTATAATAAGGTTTGATGAGGCTGTGGAGCATCACGGGAGTTGTAAGCATTGTTGCATTGGTTGTTTATGTGAGCCACAGAGCATGATGGGAGCTGTAGTCCCGGGAGTGGCTCGGACGGGGCATCTGGGGGTCCGGGAATCCACTTGGGAGACACTTTTGTGTCCAAGCCATGACTTGACGCCCTCAGAGGGAACATATACAGTTCAGAAGAAACTGGGGGGAGCTCTGAGAGCCTTAGGGCACAGAGACCAGCAACAGTTTTAGGCACTCCAGTGGGGCTCTATTGGGCTGCGGGGCATGATGGGAATTAGAGGCTAAAAGAAAAGATGGCGCTGACACCAGGCACTCCTCAAGGCCCCGATCCTCGGCACTGATTGGCTGCGGGCGGTAATGGGCAGGGTCCTCGGCAAATGGGAGGTGGCAGAGGTGAGAACAGCCCATTCCACTCCTGCAGTCCCTCCCAGTACAGCCCAGTTCATCCCCAGTACAGGCAAGTCCTACCCAATAAACGTGAGTTTATTCCCAGTCCCTTCCAGTTCTCACCAGTGTCATCCACTGTAAGCCCCAGTAACCCCCAAAGTTCCCCATAGTGCTCCCAGTGTTCCCAGTTTGTCCCAGTATTCCTTAGTATAACCCCTGTATGTCCCATTGTCTCCGACAGGGTTCCCAGTGTTCCCCAGGATGTCCCAATCCTCCCCAGTGTTTCCAAGGAAATTTGAACTTCTCACAGTTGCCGTAGCACCCAAACCCAGCAGTGGGGTCAGTGCAGTGTCCATGGCCACAGCCCCCGGCAGCGGCCCAGTGCAGGTTGGGATGATGATCCACCCTCACAGCTGGCCCAGGGCAGCTCTGGAGTGGTTTTCGTGGCTGGCACACACCAGAAGTGTGTCTCTTTTTAATGGTGAAACTTAGGAGTTTCAGACGGCATTAAAAACCAAACAAACAAACAAAAAAAAAAAAAAACGGAACGTACCTCTTTGCCGGAGTGTACCCAGTTCTCCATGCAAAGGAGGTCCCAGGTGAGGGAGGACAGAAAGGATGAGGTTGGGGAATGTGGAGCAAGGCTGTCTATATTGGGTCAGACCTCAAGGCACATTTCTCTGAGCAGGACAGACCTCCTAAGGAAAGACCCTGGATTAATATCAATCACAAAATAAGAAACCAGTACAAAATATACCCTTTAAAATAGGAATGTATATTACTTAGAAGCTCTTTGAAGTAATTCTGCATAACTGGAGTTGAAAACCTTCTTGATGAACTGCACCAGGCCAGAGGGAAATCAAGACAGAGCCATGCTTTGTTAGGAAACCTCTCAAGAATTCAATCATAATCAAACTCCAAAGTTTCTGATATCATTCATGGGTCCCACTGAGGGACACAACTGAGAAAATGTCCCCAGGTTCAGTTAGAGCAGGAAATTGGAGGCAGACGTGACAGGTTTGGACAAAGAGAAGCCAAGTCTTGGTGCCCTGGGCTACAGCAGGGTCTGTGCCACCAAGGGCTCTGAGGAGACACCTTGTCCTGAGCCACTGGGGCCTCCTGGCACAGCCCCAGCAAGGCTGGGCACTGTCACCCCTTGTCCTGCCCTCAGAATCCCCCCCACATCCCAGTGGCCTCAGGGATCTGCTGGGACCAGTCCCTGGGGAGCCTTGGTCAGGAATGGCCCTGGGGAGCTCCTTCATGCTCCCAGGGACTGCAGGTTTGTCCAAGGACTTTGGGTTTTGCTTTTGCCTTGGAGTCTCTGAGAGCTTTGTGCAATTATGGCCTCCAATTATCTGCTTTAATTAGTCTCTTGTGACCCTTTCTCAGTAACAACACTCAGTGGGGCTCATTAATGCTTCAAGATACTTCAGTTTTTTAAGGTACTTTCTTTTTCCTTTCCTCTCTGAGTCTCTGAGAGGTTTTTGAGCAATCATGGCCTCCAAGTCTCTCCTCTAAGGAGTCCGTGAGGAGCCTGTGTTGGGAATGGACCTCAGTGGGACCCATTAATGATTTGAGATTCTTTGGGTTTTTCTTCTGACTTGGACTCCTGGAAAGGTTTTTTCAATCTCCTTTCAGGCTCTGAGGTTCAAGGGCTCAGCACCAAATGCACCATGGAGCTCACTGGGATCAAGAAAGTCCTGACAAACCATGGCCCTGCCTTGATTTCATTCTGGTTGAGTACAGTTCATTAGGAATATTTTCAGCTCCAGGTATGGAGAAATATTTCATAGAGCTTCTAAGAAATATGTATTCCTAGTGTAAAGGCTTTCTTTTCAAACTGTTCTCTTTAGGAAAGAAGTGAGTGCAACATTCTGTGATTGATAATAATCCAGGGTCTCTCCTCAGGAGGTCTGGCCTTCTCAGAGAAGCTTTGCCTTGAGGTTTGACCCAGTGTGGACAACCTCACTCCACATTCCTCAATCCCATCCTGTCTGTCATCCCTCACCTGGAAGCTGCTTTGCTTGGAGAACTGGTGGCACTCAGGAAAACAAGGTTTTTCCCTTTTCTTTCTTTGAACAAATCTAAAACTCCTGAGTTTCCCCATGACAAACACACACCCTCTTTAAGGGTATGCCTGTTCAAGTTCCCATCAAGGAGGTTTCTATTCCCAAGGCAGAGCCCTGCAAGAACTGTTTTAGATATTTGGACTCCTCAGTTCCACGAGGTTTTGCTGTGTCACCATGGCCCCTTTGTTCTGTGAGGTTCTGTAGTGTCACAGTGGAGATTTGATTCCAGGAGGCCCTGCTGTGTCATAAAGGTGTCCCTGGTTCTGTAGGGCCCCATGGTGTCATATTGGACCATTGGTTCCGTGGGGCCCCACAGTTTCACAGCGGTCTCATTTTCCCTATGACAACCAGCAGCAAATCCCTCTGGCAGGGCCAAATGCCTGGGAAGAAGGAGGAGGAGGACATTTGGAGTGAAGGTTTTTGTCTTCCCATGCCACAGTGATTTGGGATGGGGCCCTGCTGTCCTGGAGATGGATGAACACCAGCCTGCCCATGGAAGGGGGAAGAGACAACAACCTCTGTCCATAGAACTACAACAGCAGAGAGGTCAGGCTAAAGGCTGGGTTAAAAGACTGTCACCAGCACAGGAAATCTCAATCTGAGAGGAAAGATGTGTGCTAATGTCTTTACAAATCATTTGATAGGTGAAGAGATTGTTTTAAGTCTTTGAAATGGGTTGTAACGTATATACTGACTTTGGGCAGCAGGTTTGTTCCTGGGCCCAGACAGCTTGGCTCCTGAAACAGAGAAGGGTCTGCACAAGGCTGAACTTCAGGTGGAAATTCCAGGTTCAAGGGGGGATATGTAGCAGGCAGTTTGGGAAAGTTGTACCTTCCGAGTGCCTCAACTACTGAGCAAAGGAAGAGGGCAACATGCGGCCAGGAGTTTAGGAGGATAAAAGGTGGCTGCACTCTCTCAAACCTCAAGAGAGAAAACGTTGTGGGTTTGTGCCCCAGTGAACTCTCTCCTTTTATTCAAATGAAGTTGAAGGACTCCTCTGCCTCCTTTTTGGACATAAACCTCTGGCGTTTATGGATTTTCCTGACAGTGACAATATGGAATCTCTTGGAACCAAGTGCCCACAGTTTCACAGCACAGCTTCATAGAGTGTTGGAGACCATTGTGTCACAATGGGAACACATGGAGCAAAGTCTCCTTACTGACACTGCAGGGCCTCATGGGATGCAAGAGACCATTGTGATGAAATGGAAAGTCATGGAATGAAGTGTCCACTCTTTCATGGTGTGACATCATGGAACCAAGGAGACCACCGTGGTGCAATGGTATCTCTAGGAAACGAGAGTCAATTCTCAGCCTATTACCGATACATAAAACTTTACAAAAAGAAGGCCTTGTAAAATTATAGCTAAGGCCTGATACTTCAGCTTGAAACACTAATCTTAGAAAATTAGGATTTTAGTTACCTTGCTGAAAATAATTACAAGTTAGAGATTAGAAGAGAGTAGTTATCTGAAACTTGAATAATTGATTGTCTGTCATTTCATGTTTGCTCAGCTGCGCTTACAATGGGAAAAGACTAAACTAGTGAGCAGACCCGAACGAACATAGACAATGCAACCAGAAACCCATTCTTTGAGAAACTGGACTATCCCCAGAAATAATTTGTATTGTCATTGATAGAAAAGGTCAAGAGTTTAGGGTGAGGAAGACTCGCGTTACTTCCTTCTTTTAAGACCCCTCCTCATGGAAACGACCCAAGACTTAATTTAAGAAGTCAATCACGCATGCTTAATAGCTATTCAAACTAATTACCATAGAAAGTGGGGGATGGGAGGGGCTGTTATTATGAATATGTATTAGTCTGAATCCTTTGTCAATAAACAGACTTTGTGATCACCTCTGATTTTGCAGTGCATATTAGAGGACAACCTCATGCTGCTGCCCAGCGCTGAATAAACATACTCTTTCTAACTTTAAATTGTTAGAGAGTTCTTTTGTCCATCACAGTTGAGTATCGGTATTAGACTAATACTCATATTTTGGTAAATCCGTTTGGCGACTCTGGTGGGACCCTGTTCTCTCTGGCCAAGGGGCCAGCGGGGTTTGGGACCCCACTAGGATGCCCACCTGGAATCTTCCTAGGAAGAGGGCTCCTTTTCCTCACTGCCTCCCGGGGAGCAGAACTAGAACTGCCGGAGATACAGAAAAAAAGGTATGTTTAAAATTTGTAGATAGAGAGGCAAACTGGTAAGAGAGGCAAAGAGAGGCAAACTGGTAAGACTCTGCGAGACGTCAAGCGCACAGTGAAAAAGACTAAAGGGGATTTGTTTGTAAGTTTCCGTGGAATTTGGTAGTGGTTTGTGTTCCAGGTGGGGCTGGTAACAGCACCAGGAACTCTTGCCCTGTAGTGGGGGAGTAGCCGTGGGCCAGTCATGGCCACTGGGAGCAGAGCTTGCATGGCAGTGGGTTGGTGGAGCTCGGGCAGTGGCAATAACAGCATTGCCAGTATTGTTGTGGTGCAGGAGCAGTGGTGGCTCCAGTTTTATTTGTGGTTTAAAGGTGACATTGTGCTAATTTTCATCTTGAGTCACCAAGCTTGCAGGCGTCAGTGTGTGGTGACTCCTTCTGTGGGTTTGATCACAGTTTGTGTGCACCAAATGTATATGGGTGTTTGAGCATGCAGCTTGTTTTTGTGAGCTTTGTGTGCTTGAATTGTGGGTCAGTGCTGCGCCATATGTGTTTTGGTTTGTGTGCTTTTGGGAGTGTGTTGGCAAAAGCTTTGAATTTGTAAGTTGTGAAAAATTTTGAGGTTTACACCTGAGCAGTAGAAGGGATATTTATGCCCAGGAGGGCAAAGGAATTTGGAGTGCTGGCATTATGCTTGAATTGTGTGAGCTAGGCTGTGTGTGTGTATTTTGACTGTGTGTAAGGCAGAATTGTGGATTTGTGAGAAAATATAGTTAGCTGTTTAAGAGGCTTTAGAATTGTTAGTGTGAAAGGTGATGCTTTGACTAAGCGTGATTAGTTTCTACGTGCAGAGGGGTGAGGCAGCGATGTGAGCCGAGAACTGCTTTTTTTCCCACTGCAGAGACACTGTGTCTTGGCCAAAGTCTGATAGATTCTTGGCATAGCTTTGTGAATATTTAACCCTAGGGGTAACGAGAGAGGTTTGGTACCTATGATTAGTAACTAAAGGGGGAGAGAACAAATTTGTTATTTTGTGTAAGTTTTGTGAGTGAAGTGTTCAAGAGTGTTTGGTTGTGATATGTGAGTCCCTTAGAGTTATTTTAAGTGATTTGGTTCATTGGTTTTTACTGTTAACTCTTTATTTTGTTGGTTGCTTTTATCCCTTCCCCTTTCCTTTGCTGATAAAATTATATGCCAAGGAATGGAAGGTTCAGGGAGAGGAATTCCAGGACAAAGGAACTTCCCTGTCCAAGAGAGGACTATGACTGAAACCCATGAGTTGCGTTTCATTGTGTAGTTTGTCGAGAACTGTGGGTCAGACAAGTGTATAAGTGGAAGATCTTTGTACCAAGTTACTACAAGGTGAAGCTCCGGAGCTGAGATAAGGTTAAAAGGCATTGGGAGAAAAGGAATTTTCAGCATGGGGGCAAGTGAAAGCAAAGAGACTCCTAAAGGCAGTCCTTTAGGATGTGTTTTGGCACATTGGAAAGAGCTAATGGATCATAAGGATACAGAAACTAAAAGAGAGCTTATTAAGTTGTGCACACAGTGGTGGCCACTTTAAAAACTTGAGGAGGGGGTGAAGTGGCCCCCATCAGGGACGTTGGACTATAACACTTTGGTACAGCTGATGCTTTTCCTTAGGCGTGAGCAGAAGTGGCATGAAGTTACTTATGCTGACATGATTTTCACCATTAGGAATCACCCTGAGTGGAAAAGGGCTTGTGGAATTAGACCTCCCTCTGATCCTTTAGTGTTGGCTCTCAAGAAAGATAATAAAGCTAATAAGGAAAAACCCAAAAGGTGTTGCAGCACATGCTCAATAAATCAAAGGTGTACACATCCTGACAAGGTGTATTGTATGGAGACTCAGGAAAAGGAGACAGAGGAATTGCTTAGACCACCCCCTAAAAGACAAAGAAGGGAGAAGGTAGTAAGGGAGGCAAATTTGGAATTGCCATCAACTTCAAGTTTTATCCCTGCTTCATCCCCTGCTTCATCCTCACTTGAGAGAACAGTAAGTAATATGGTAGTTTCCCCCCCAATTCCTGAGCAACAGGAGCCAAACCCCACTGTATCCACCCTTACCCTCCAGTGATAGTGAGGAGTAAGAACTCTCCTCACAGGGTCCTATAGCATCAAGGACCTGAAGAAAAATGAGAGGCCATACAAGCCCCTTTAAGGGAAACAGCCACCTCTGAGAGGGAGACAGTGTTAGTTAGAGTCCCCTTTACTGCCTGGGATTTAGATTCCTGGGAAAAGATTGCTAAAAATTATTGGGTTGATCCACTAAGTGTTGGTAAAAGGATGAAATTTATGGTTAAACAGCATAGGCCTGATTGGACTGACATTCAGATACTACTTGATTCTTTAACAGAGTCAGGGAGGCAGATAGTTTTAAAAGTGGCTAAAGATCTGGCTAAAGATGATTGTAGAATAACACAGGATGATGTTAAGGATATATTTCCCCTTCAGGACCCAGGCTGGAATGCTAATAGGCCAGAGGGAACAGCACAGCTAACAAAATATCAAGAATTGATAATAAAAAGACTGGAAAGAGCAATTCCTAGAACTATAAACTGGTCAGCCCTTTATGCTATTAAACAGAATTCCTCTCAAACTCCTTCTGAATTTCTAGACCAGTTGCGAGAGGCAATGCGTCGACACACCACCCTGGATCCTGAATCCACTGATGGGATACAACAATTGGTAAACTTGTTTTTAGGGCAATCTACAAGTGGCATCAGGCAAAAGCTCCAGAAGATGCGGGGCCCAGCAAGTTAGAACTTTAAGACTTTGCTAGATGAGACATGAAGAGTTTTCAGCAGTCAGGAAGAGGGGTGTAAACCAGGGACAAAGAAACTAGTAGCAATAATACAGGAAAATGTAAAAGGGAAACGTGAGCATGGTCCCCCAAAACAAGGACCACCATGACTGAAAAAAACCAATGTGCGTTTTGCAAGAAATTTGGACACTGGAAAAAACAGTGTCCAGAGCTAAGAAGGGGTGACGAACAGAGAAAAGCTGACCGAAAAGGGGAGGGGGTGGTCGCTCATGTAAAGGAGGATTGAAAGGGACCGGAGGGCCCTACCCTAGAGGACCCTCTAGTTATAATCAAACTAATAAACAATGAAAAAAAGGAAAAAAATTTAGTAGACACATGGGCAACGTATTCGGTGTTAAATAAGGCCTTGATGCCCATAACAAATGATTATGTTGTAGTAAAGGGGGCGACTGGCTGACCTGAAAAAGCATATTTTTGCAAACCATTAAAGTATAAATTGAGAAAACAGTGAGGAATTCATCAATTTTTGTATATGCCTAACGCTCCATCTGCACTTTTGGGCAGGGATCTGCTAGAGCAGCTGGAAGCAAAAATAATATTTAAAGATATGGAAATGAATTTGGAGGTAAAAGATCAACAATACGTGGAACTGTTAAGCTTAATGCTAATAACCAAAAAAATTAAAGTTGAAAATGAAGAAGAAATTATTAAGAAAATAAAAGATCAGGTGTTCCCTGGAGTGTGGGCCTTTAATATACCAGGGAGAGCAAAGAATGCTCCACCAGTACAAATCCAGCTTAAAGATGGAGAACAATCTGTAAAGGCCAAACAATATCCCTTAAAAAGGAAAGACAAAGAAGGAATAAGCCCAATCATTGAAAACTTTTTTCAAATAGGACTATTAAAAGAGTGTCAATCTGATTTTAATACTCCTATTTTGCCCCTGAGAAAGCCTGATGGATCATACAGGATTTAAGAGCTGTTAATAAGATAATTGAAGATTTATACCCAGTGATTGCTAACCCCTACACTTTGTTAACTCTTTTAACACCTGAACTAACCTGGTTTACTGTTTTAGATTTGACGGATGCTTTCTTTTGCCTCCCTCTCCATGAAGCCAGCCAGAAAATTTTTGCATTTGAATGGGAGAATCCCAAAACTGGACGTAAAACTCAGCTCACATGGTGTGTACTACCCCAGGGGTTCAAGAACTCCCCTACCATATTTAGAGAACAGCTGGCAAAGGATTTAGAGTCTTGGGAACCCCCACCAGGAGAAAGACAACTGCTTCAGTATGTGGATGACATCTTAATAGCCACTCAGACCCAAGAGGCATGTGTGGATTGGACAGTGAGCCTCCTAAACATTTTGGGCCTGCAGGGGTATTGGGTATCCCAAAAGAAAGCCCAGATGGTGAAACAAACAGTTATTTACCTGGGCTATGAAGTGAGTGCTGGACAAAGGACCTTGGGGCAAGACCATAAGGAAGCAATATGCCAAACCCCAAAACCTGAGACAGTAAAAGAACTGAGAACCTTTCTAGGCATGGTGGGGTGGTGCAGACTGTGGATTTATAACTATGGATTGTTCGTTAAACCCCAGTATGCCTTAACCACAGAAGGGAGCAGGGATCTTCAGTGGACAACAGAAGCAACACAAGCCATCAACCATCTAAAGAAGGCTCTTATGTCAGCTCCAGCCCTGGGACTTCCAGATGTGAGTAAACCATTTTTTCTGTTTTCTCACAAAAAACAAAGGATTGCTCTGGGAGTACTAGCACAAGACCTAGGGCCATACCAGAGGGGAGTTGCCTACCTCTCCAAACAGCTGGACACAGCAGCCAAGGGGTGGCCAGGGTGCCTCAGAGCTGTTGCAGCAGTAGCAGTGAACATCCAAGAGGCACGCAAATTTACCCTAGGCCAGAAGATGACTGTGCTAGTATCCCACACAGTGTCTGCAGTCCTGGAGGTGAAAGGGGAACATTGGCTTTCCCCACAAAGATTTCTGAAGTACCAGGCCATACTGGTAGAAAAAGATGATGTTGAAATTGTGGTAACTAACATTGTGAATCCAGCTTTTTTCCTCAGCGGGAGTATGGGAGAACCAGTGATCCATGACTGCCTGGAGACCATTGAAGCCACCTACTCCAGTCGCCTGGATCTGAAGGACTCCCCTCTCAAAGACGTTAAGAGCTGGTGCACTGATGGTAGCAGCTATATCATCAGTGGAAAAAGACATGCTGGGTATGCAGTTACCACAAGCAGAGAGGTAATAGAGTCTGGACCATTTCCAACAAATACCTCTGCACAAAAAGCTAAAATAATTGCCTTAACCTGGGCATTAGAGCTAGCAAAAAGAAAATAAATCAACATTTATACAGACTCAAAGTATGCATTTGGAGTGGTTCATGCACACGGAGCTATTTGGAAAGAAAGAGGATTGTTGAACTCACAAGATAAAAATATTAAACATGTACAAGAAATACTAAAACTATTAGATGCAGTTCAGTCCTGAAAAGGTAGCTATTATGCACATCAAGGCACACCAAAAAGTGAGCTCAAAATTGGAAGAAGGAAATATGCTGGCGGACAGAGAGGCAAAAGATGCAGCCAAAGGTGAGGTACCTAATGAAATAGTTGAGGCAGCATTAATTCCAGATAGAAAGATCTCTAGTGAAGGTAAGCCAGTATATAACAAAAAGGATAAAAAACTTATTAAAGAAGAAGAAGCAGTTTATAACCAAGAAGGGTGGGCTGTAACCAAAGAAAGAAAAATTGTAGTACCCTCTTACTTGTTGTAGTCACTAGTGCTAAAAGAACATGAGAAAACACATTGGGGAATGGATGCCCTATACAATTATTTAAAGGATAGAATTCTGGCTAAAAAATTACAAGGCACAGTAACAGAAGTAACTCATCAGTGTGGTCTGTGCCTCCGAACTAATCCTAAAAACTTTCCAAAGCCTAAAGTTGGACAAATTGGGAAAAGTTGTGGACCTGGGCAGCAATGTCAAATTAATTTTATGGAATTGCCCAAGAAAGGGGGGGTATTGTTACCTATTAGTGTTAACAGATACCTTTTCAGGATGGCCAAAAGCCTTCCCTAACCGGACAGCTAAGGCACAAAAGGTGACCAAGGCATTGTTACAAGAAATAATACCATGTTTTTGAGTCCCAGCTGCTATGTCTTCTGATAAAGGGCCACATTTTATCTCGAAGATTGTACAGCAAGTTAGTCACCACCTGGGGATAGATTGGGAATTGTATACTCCATACCACCCTCAATCCAATGGCCAAGTGGAGAAAATTAACCATATGATCAAACAACAAATTGTTAGGCTGGGGCAAGAGGCAAATTTTCCTTGGCCCCAGGCTCTTCCACTGGCATTAGTACGGACTAGAACAAAACCAAGAACAAAAGAGAAATTAAGCCCTTTTGAAATATGGTATGGGACACCATATGCGGTCCAAGAAAGAATAACACCCATTCTAGTAAAAGAAGAAACTCTACACAAATGCATGGTGGCCCTAAATAAACAACTTAGAGAGATTAGAAAATATGTGGCTGGGGCCCAAAGCAAAGAATTAAATGGGCCAGTACATGATATACAACCTGGAGATTATGTATATGTTAAGTCTTTTGCAGAGAAGACTTTGGAACCACGGTGGGAAGGACCATTCCAGGTACTCCTCACCACCTTCACGGCAGCCAAGATCAAAAAACAAAAGGCTTGAATCCATCACCCCCGAGTGAAGAAGGTTCCTGAAGAAATTTAGAAAATTGCACCAGGCAACGGAGACCTGAGGCTGACATTCACCAAAAACAGCGAGTAATGGACTTATAGCTATCATGGACATAATGCAAACAGTTGTGACCCTTGTGGTCATTGCCACAACTATAATAAGAGTCAAAGCAACACCACACCAGTACAATGTAACCAGGATTTATCAATGCCAAGGGAAAGCTTACGATCCCTACTCTCGTAGGGCTTTGAGCAAAATGTTAAGGGTCATGACTGCAAGTATGTGGGAAGAGAGAAGTGTTTGGAAATGTGAATATGCATTCGTACAAGATGGGTTCCATGAGGCTCACCATCCACCCATGGAACTCATCCAAGTTGGTCCCGGATGCTGTGACAAATGTTTGACCACGTGTCCTGAATTTAGACTTAAAATTGAAGAGGTGTTAATGAACAAATTGACTGTGATGGGAAGTGATTTAGTTAAATTATGGCAGCCTTTGCAATCTTCTTTATTAGCACTAGGTAACAATCATTGGAAACTGACCAAAATGGGAAAATATAGAAGAGCAAGATCATGAGGTAATAATTAAAGCCCCAGGCACTGTTAGTGCAAACATTTCTGTGGCTCTTGGATGTATCCAAGCACAAATGTGAATGCAGTCAGTGGCTGCTGCAGTCATCAGGGAAGGTGAGGAAGGGATATTCCCTGCTGAAATTCGCAAAATTGTTTGGGACAATGCCTCTGAAATGGAAAGAGAGCTTCAACCTTGGTGGGTTTTTGTTAATTTTACCTATGACCCTGAGACAAATACAGTGACAGTTTTTGTTTTAACTATACATAGTGCATCTGTGAACTTAATACATCCAATAGTTGTTCTAGGACTAAATCATGAAGGGACTGTATTGTATCCTTCTGAACATAAAATGTGAGGACAAAAAGTTAAAAGAAAATGGCAGACCATTAACCTAGAGTCCTGTTCTATGAGAAAACAATTAGGATATATATGTGAAAGAACTTTAAAAGATGACAAAGATACCTGCCTGGACATGGACCAAAGCATTTGCCACTTTGAAATGCATCTAACCAACCAGACAACTTCACTTGTGTATATAGGACAAGATTGTGTATGTCTCAGAACAGCATGTCCCACCATAATAATAGACAATCAAATAGTGGATGAGACTCAATTCAATTTATGTGTTTGCCATTTTGCTAAAATCATAGGATGCGACTTTTCCTATCAGGCACCTGTAATATCACATCAGTACATAAAAGCAAACCTGGTTACTGTGCAAGAAATATTGCCTGTACCTATAGGAATGAATTTAACCCTAGTCACTCAGCTACTGAAACATCAGGAATTAAGAAAAATTTTAAAAGAGATCCAAGATGCAGGGAAAAAGACTTTGATCACGATACACCATGACACGGAAACCATAAAAGGGGTTTTTAAAAGATTTGAAGAACATCTGTCTCATCATTGGTAAAATGTGCTATTTGGGTGGTCACCAACCGCAACCAGTTTGCTTAATGGCTTAATTCACCCAATCACTGTGCTGCTTATTTTAGTTATTATAAGTTTGATTTTGTCTATTGCTGTACTTGTTTGGAATTAGAGGATACTACGACAAGTGGCAGACTTAGCATCTCTATCAAAGGCGTATGGCTTAGTTTTAAGAGATCGCCACCATGCATCTTTGATAGATGAAGAGAAATCCCCATATTGAGTAAAAGAATTTACTCATTTCAAAGGAGAAGTGGGGAATGAAACACTAATCTTAGAAAATTAGGATTTTAGTTACCTTGTTGAAAATAATTACAAGTTAGAAGTTAGAAGAGAGTAGTTATCTGAAACTTAAATAATTGATTGTCTGTCATTTCATGTTTGCTCAGCTGCACTTACAATGGGAGAAGACAAAACT
>JAREIS010003061.1:0-14816 GCA_030060385.1 Muscicapa striata striata | reverse complement strand
GTGATGCAAGCAACCTATAAGGCACTAAACCAGACCTACCTAATTTAACCAAGAATGCTGGCTGTGTTACATGGTGAAACCACCCTTTTATGAAGCTATAGGATCCGCCCGCTGAGTCAAGACGAGTTAACGGAACAAACCCGAGGGAGTGTTTGTTGGAAAAGGAACAAGGTAGTGTCCAGAGAATATCAATGGCTCAAGTGAGTGGAAAGGGGAGATGTGTGGGAAATGTACCTAGAGACAAGAACCACCTATGCCATGTAAAAATGTCTGTATCAGATCCAAAGGAGCTGGCCGCGTGGCTCCTTCCGGCTGTAAATTCAAAATGGGTCTGTAACACTTTGGGGGTAACCCCGTGCATCTTTAAAAGCCTTTAATGAAACCTATGAGTTTTGCATACAAGTCCTAATAGTTCCCAGATCCTACCATCCCGAAGAATATGTGTATGCTCAATACCAAACTCTAGAGAAACCCCATTTAGTGAAACGAGGCCCTTCACAGCATTAACAGTGGCTGTATTACTAGGTATAGGAGCTGGAGTGGGAACAGGGGTAGCGTCCTTAGTAAATCAAGAAGCGGGATTTAAAGAGCTCAGGGTGTCAGTAGACGAAGATCTAAGGAGAATTGATAAATCCATAAAGATCTCACAGACTCCTAGATTCGCTAGCTGAAGTGACCTTGCAAAATAGAAGGGGACTAAATTTACTGCTTTTACAACAAGGAGGTTTATGTGCTGCACTTAGAGAAGAATGCTGCGTGTACGCTAATCGGAGTGGAGTTATAAGGAGACCATGGCAAAATTACAAGAAGGAATAGAAAAGAGAAAACAAGAAAGAGAAGCACAACAAAACTGGTATGAATCTTGGTTCAGTAAATCCCCCTGGTTAACGACCCTCTTGTCCACAATAGCGGGACCAATAATTCTGCTTGTTTTAATACTGACCTTTGGACCCTGTATTTTTAACAAACTTATCAGTATAGTCAAGAGGAGATTAGAAGCTGCTCATTTAATGCTTGTTAGAGCAAAGTATGAGTCGCTAAATGGGGGGGAAATGGAAGACTATTTGGAACTCAGCAGAAAAGAACTGGCAAGGTACAGTGAACAAAAGGGTTAAAAAAAAAAAAAGGGGGAATTGTGATGAAACAAGTGACCTTTTGTTCACTGTCTAGTGTCTGGCAGTGAGACAGTTAACTGCCCTAGTGTCCTACTTTGTTTGGATAAGCCTTTTGCCTCACTTATCTAACAGACCTTGAAAGGGAACGGGTTGTAAATTATCTCGCCTTGCTGGCGAGCCCGCAAGGGCAGGATAACCGTTAGCTTTACATGTTCACAAATGCTTGTAGATAATTACTGCACTAGGTCCAAGGAAAGAAAACCACGGTGAACCCTCATCAAAAACCACCAGGAGACAGGAAAAGACCCCTAGCAACTGACGGAGCAAGCGCAAAGTGGCCGGAAGGATGATCTGGCAGAGAAGCGGAGACCCTAAAAGGGAGACCACAAGACACAGGCGGCGCGGCGGAGGATCTGGGAAAGACCCCCCCCCCCCGTCGCCCAGCGCTGCATCTTTGCTTACTCTTTTCTGTAATAATAAATTGGCTACATAATTGGCTTTATATTGGCCCGTTGTGCTTATTTATAACAGTTTTAATGCTCTTTTTAGAGCATATAATTTACAAAATTGAATTAACGTATTTGAAAGTAATTTGCTTTTTTTTTTATTATTTTGATAGTCTGCATATTTTCTTCATTAATTAAGGCATATCCTGGCATTCTTTTTCCTTGTAAACATTTGGATGTGCTATTAAGATGTATCTTTTCCTCTTTGGAGGGCTTGTTCTTTTAGATTTTTCCCTCCTTCTGGTATAACCCCTATTCCTAATGGTATCTGAAAATTTTTTTCTCAGTATGTTATTGCTTGTTTCAGGAATTAGTAAGATATTTCCCCTCCATACTTTGGTTTTACTTTTAATTATTACACCTTTAATGACAGGAACTTCAAATTCCTTTTCCCTTGCTCCTGCCATTTCTACAGTGTTACTACACACATCACATTTTTTTGGAACATTTACTACACAAGTTCTTTTTCTTCCAGTATTTACTATACATTTTAATACTTTCTTTTGTGGGCCTTTAATAACTTTTCAAAGTTATTAAAGGCTTTAGATGATAGAGCCCATGATCTCCCCGTTCTTCTAGATGTCCCTCCCGAACTATTCTCAGATCCCTTCCCAGGTGAGGGCACCTCCCTCCACAGTGAATCTTTTCTTCACAGCAGAAACAGCCATTCTCAGCTTGCTCCTGGCATCGTGACTGTGCCAGGGCTTCACCCTTTCCCTTCTCCCCGTCTCTAAAACATGAATGTTTAGGAGTAGTGGTATGGGAGGGACTGTCAGGATGTCTCTGGATTTCAGCTGAACTCTCAGCACTTTGGTGTGATATTCTTCCTTTAAAGAGGGAGTTCCTTTGGACAGTGGGAGCCGGAGTCACTGAGGGAACAGTGGCAAGGCCGGGGTTTAGTAACAGACCTGAGACTGCCCGAGAGAGAGAGAGAGAGGTGGGGGCAGAAGTCAGCACTTCTGGGGAGAGTGGTTGGAGGCGGAGCCCGGTGCCGGAACCGCCAAGGAGCTTCCATGAGAAACCAGCTCAGGGCACGGACCGTGCACACGGGGCTCGTGGCGCCCGGGACCGCGGCGCTGGTAGAGACAGGGGAGCAGGCAGAGGAACCGGCGTGGGTTGTGCTGGCACGGGCGGGGAGCCCAGGGCAGCCGGGGCCACGGCTGGAGCAACCTGCGAAAAAACCCGCGGCAGCCTGGATCGAGGCTGGGGAAGGCACCAGGGAAAGGCTTCGGGTGCCGAGGCTGGGGCTGGGGAAAAACCAGAGCCAGTGGGGAACGCAATATTTCCTGAGCATTTTTTTTTCCCTTTGTTTCTTTTTTCCTTTTTTTCTTTGTTTTTTTTCTTTTCCTGCTCTGTCTCTGGGGTTTTTGATATTTTAAAAACTTTTACTTCCCGGGGTTCTGTGTCTCTTGCCCAACACGTGACATACTCCCCATTCTTTGGATCACTCGATTTTCCTGAATTTACAAATACATTCAAGACCTGGCAAATCTAAGCCTCCCAGGGCATGTCTGCCAGCACATTTCCTCTCCCTTCTTTCTTCCAACCTATCTTACCTGCTTCTTGTCCCATTTTTCCAGGACTCCTCCTGTTCATCCCTGGCCTCTGCCTCTCCTTTTTAACCAATTTCCCTGATAACTTCAACATCACTTACCCTCCCCACAGCAAAGAAAACCCTTAGTTTCCAACAGTACAATACAATCCGCCGCTTTCCAGAAAATAAACTTTAAATTAAAAATACATATGCATTCATTCACACACACTCGATTTTATTTCTTCAGTATGTTTTTCTCACTAATTCTTATTCACAACAAGACAACACAAGACCAAAGTACCTTTTCTTTACTTGTTCTCAGATTTTTATTGGACAATCCTGGATGCTCTTGGGAATTTTATCCCTCAATCCAGCAATGTTTTGGAGTCCCCATTTTTGTCCTGTTCCCTAGTAGTCCAGTACTGTGGGCTGTGCTAGGAAACCCTCGGCTCCCTTTTTCCATTGTATCCCAGTTCTTACATGAACACTGATTCTTATCTGAACCTTTGGTACCTGGGTTCTGTGGTTTTCTAAAAAACCTGACCCATTCCTGACTGGTCCTTCGGTGCCTCCGGCTCATGACTTTTTAAACAAAATCCCTTTGACAAACGCCCCCGGACCGTGACTTTAAGTCCCTTCAGCAAACGCTCCCAGACACCAATTTTATTTAGAAGTCCCCTCTTCACTCACTTTGTTCCTTCGCCTGCCGCTTGTCTTGCGAGGAGTCAGAACCGAGGCTGGAAGAACTCTGCACTCGCCCTGTAACTATGTTACATCTCAAACACACACCACCCAACCAAGCGATACTCACAGTCCGCTGTCCTTGCCTGGATCTTTGTGCACAAGAAATTACAGGTAATTTACTGCAGTTTTCCTCTGGGAGCTTGAATTCCTTGCCCGTGCCTTATCTTTTGATTAATTTCCTATCCCAGGAGGGGGCAAGCATCACCTGAGGCCACCAAAGGTGGGGCACCTCCTTAGGATCAGTTGTTCTTCCCTGAAAAATGGAAATTGATCATGTCGAGGTCACCAATTTTGTTATAAATTACTCACCACAATCGAGTAGATTAATCAATAAGGCAATTTGTTAATTCATTGATAAGGAACGGGCAAGCAGCGCTGGGGACGCGGGGAGTCTGCGCTCCACCAACACGTCCGTTCTACCCCTGGTCACTGCCCCTTTTATAGGCAGTTTCTTGTTGAGTGGTGTCATGCCTGCTGTGCTGGGATACAAATCTGAGCAAGCCTGAACATGTTGGCTAGCTCCCAAGCAGCAGTGGCTACAAGCCCCCACCAGGTGTGGACAAGGCTTGAACATGTTCTCAGGTTACACTCTTAGCAAGCAGGTAACAGCAGTAACAACCCTGCTCATGTTTGCACAAGCTTGCATTTTGCTTATACCTAAAAAGTGGATGCAATTCATAATTATAGTGGCAAAAAACACATAACAGCAAAAGCCAGTAATTTACAGCAAAGTGATTTTAACAAATATAATGAAATTATTATATTTGCCTCCGTCTCATGTCCATGCTTTAAGTTCAGTATTCTTGTTTATACCTGATCTCATGGTGTGTTTCTATAATGACACAAATCACTGTGTAACACCTCACACAACTACAACATTTTCTAGCAGACTTTTCAACATGAAAAACGTACTTCAAAGGTAATCTTTTCATCACTGGTGGGCAAAGGGGAGGTAGCAGAGCCACAGCCACTGTTCAAAAGTTTTCAAGCAACCTCAGGGGGCAGTGAGGGCCACAGCGACAACCGTGGTCCCTCCAGCAGTCTGTAATTTTTTTTTTTATACCAGGTAGGTACTGATTTTGTGGCTACCATGTCATCCCCTATGGCCACTGTCTCCCCGGCTCGCTGGCCATATCTCTCCCACAATTCCAGATCCCGGCTCCGTGGCTGCTTTGCTCATATGTTCCCTGGTTCTTCAGACCGTGCCCGTGTGTGCTCAGCCACAATTTTTTTTTTTTTTTCCCTTGGCCCTCTGCTCTTCCCTCACCGCAGTTCTTGAGACCCCTGTCCCCAGGACTCGTTCAGCCATGCTCCCACACTCAACAGCGCGATATATTTTCAGGTTCGTGACCTTTTCTTGTTTCTTGCCATCCTGCAGCTGGCTGTAGCCATAGCCTTTCACTACTTTGTATATTCCATTTCTGAGTCCCTTGGTTTCTTTTGACTCATCACTTACAGCATCCCAGAGGGTTATTCCCAGCCTCTCCCACCGGAGAGAAACATGCCTCAGGGGTGTTTCCTACTGTCAACTCCAACTTTCCTACTTTCCACTCTTGGGGTGGCAAAACAATCCTCTCTCCTGACCCCATCACAAGAGTCTTTTTGGACCTCCGTGTCATACTTAACTGCTGTCTTAGAGAGAATAAGCTGGAGGACATTCAGCATGGCCTGTTCTTTTTTGACACTGCCTTTCCCATCCTTCCAGCCCCAGCTGCTCACCTTTTCCCAGTGTCCCCACTGCAGTGTACATATTTTTTCTGGAGCCTTTCTCCCGGGACCCTTCTTTCTCCCGTACTCCTTGGAGCCGCCCTCCGACTCCCCCAGCGCGGTCCTGCAGCGGCGCTCTCCGACCGCGCCTCCCGCCTTTTCACTCGGCAGAGCCCTGCAGAGCCCAGAGGGTCCGATGCTCTGCTTCATTATCACGGTGTTAATCACCGTGGAGTCACCAACATGCAGGAACTCAGCACTTCTGAACAACTAACCAGTGTGATTAAACAGAAGCCACTTTATTGTTTTACATTATACTCTACTTATACATTCTAAAACTACTGTCCATGGGATCACGCAGTACTTGATTGGTGCCTCTGTCTTGTCCATGTGCTCTGCTCGCACCTCTCAGGAAATATGATTGGTTACAGTCCAGTGCTTCCAGGTACTGCTTTATCTTAGTTCTTGCAATCTTGGTATTCTCTTTTTCAGCCTCTTTCTTCCTAATTTAGCATAATTTATGTTTCAGTAGCCTTGACAAATTCCAGAGTGTTTGATAAGAATACCTAAAAATGGTTTGGCTGGAGCACACTGGGATCTAAGCTGCTCAAATACATTGCTACAGTGGGCACCCGTGGGAACCGGGGTAGGGACACAGGGTAGGAGCCCTCAGGCAGGGACCTCCAGTGTGCCCAGTGCCCCCAGTGTCACAGCATGTTCTCATAGATGTCATTGGGGTCCTGCTGTCACCTGTAGGGTCCTGGAAGCTCCACATGGGTCACCTGGGGATGTTGAAGGAGGTGCCCTGAGTGAGTCTCTGGGGTTGGGGACCTGGGTGGGGGTGACATCCATGGATGACGTGTCCCTGTCCCCAACCCCATACTCGACCCCTGCCATCTCTGTGCCCACAACGTGGGGGTCCAGCACTGCCCCCTCTTCCAGGGAAATGCTGTGGGGATAAGGGGGAGACTGGGTGGGGTCTGGGAGGGCCAAGGGGACTCCCAGCTGGAGCCCCCTACTCACCTGTCCTGGAGCTCCTGAAGGCTGCAAGGAAAAGGGGAGGAGGTGACTGTGGGGACCGTAGGACCCCTGAACCTTCCTGGTACCTCAGCAGCTCCAAGCACTCATGGGACCCCCAAATCCCCACTGGAGCCCTGATTCCCACCCCATCCCTGATTCCCCCTGGACACTCCAAGCACCTCGAACCCCCAGAACGTCTGCACAACCTCAGTACCCCCAATGCCCCCAGTGTCCCTGAACATCTGAACCCCAAACCTGGCTGGGAGGGGCATCACCCACACTCCCCAAGGATCCCAAAAAGATCCCTTCAACATGCTTGCACAGCCCTCCATGAACTCACAAAATGCTGCAGGAACTCCCAGTGCCACCACAATATTTCTAAAAGTGCACCCAGGGATTCCAATGGAGCCCAACCAAGACCCTCCAAATTCTCCCCACAATCCCCAGGACCCCCAGCCGATGTCACTGTGGGCTCAGTTTCCCCCAGCCCAGGGGTGCTGCCTGATCTCTGCCCCCACTCTGGGGCTTCTCCTCACTCTGGGACCTCCATGCCCCCATTGTCACCCACCCTGGTGGTGCCACCAGTGACAGCCCCAATGACAGCCAGGAGCAGGAGCAGGTACAGGAGGGTCCTGCTGACATTCACAGCCACTGCTGGGGACAGAGGGGGACAGAGCAGGGTCACCCTGAACCCCAGGGATCCTGAACACCCCGGTGACCCCGTGTGACCCCACCTGTGATCCAGTGGTGTCCAGTGGTTCCCTGTGGTGTCACCTCCAGGGCCAGCTCTGGGCTGAGTGCCCGGAACACGCGGTGCCCGTCCTGTCCCAGCTGGTTGGTGGCCACGCACTGGTAGGTGCCCGAATGTCCCACATGGACGGCCCCAAGCTCCAGGAGGGGACCCCGGTCCTGGCCATTCGAAAGCCGCACCCCACTCAGGCTAGCCACAGTCCAAAAGCCGTAGTTCAGGGTCTTCTTTTCTTCCGATGGTCGTTGGTCAATACAGGCTCTAGACGGACTCTCACATCACCCGTGACCAACGACGTCGCTGAAGAACTCCATTCGCATGGTGTAGTCACGTCGCTTCGGGCTCATCCGAGTCGGTAGCTAACCCGGAAACAGGGGCAGGAAACGGGGAAAAGAGAAAGAAAGGAAAAAGGGAGAAGGGATAAAAATAATCACAGCAAATTGATTAGAGAACGATTCTTATAAGATTTGGAATTTAAAAATCAATCAATTGCAAGATATTTTAAATAACAAAATTAATAATTTCAAAATCACAATAATTAAAATAACTAAACAATTAAATATAAAAATTAATAGAGTAATAGATTTAATTAAACAATTAATAAAAAAAGAAATCAATATTGGTCATTAATAGTAATACAATTAATTTTCCAAACATTTAAATAACTAAAACAAACCACAAACAATTTAAATCAATATTTAAAAGAAAATGCAACATAATTAAAATAAACAATCTTAATAACTAAAAAGTCATTTTTTATCAATATTCATAATGCACTATAATAAAAATAAGCAATTTTTAAAACAAGCAATTTTCAAACTATAATTCAAAATGTAACAAAACTAAAATATGCAAAATCATGTTTTATCCCTTTTAAATCATACATTTAGCCTTGTGCTAATAACCTTAGGGATGTCAACAGTGACTGATTTGTGTACATAATGCAGAGGATTGCTGATCTGTAAAAGATAATGAAAGGTAAAAATTATACCTTGTAATTTTAGTAAAGTTACAAACATAAAGATTTAAATGATTTTTAATACTCACTACCAAATATGTATTATCACAAACAATTCTGAAATATGCATACCCATTGCCTATATTCCCTATCAGTGTTTCAAAAATCTCATTTGGATGAATTTCAAAGTTGCAGATGTCATAGTTCAGCCTTAATGCAATGATAGGGAATGTTGAATATATTAAAGCATTACATATGATCAGTACAAAGGCTGTGTTTGTGTTTGTACTGGAGTCATAGGTAAAATTTACCAAATTTCCATCAGGATTTGAATTATTTTTCAAAAAATCATGGGTATTATCCCAAATTATTTTCTGGATTTCAGTAGGGAAAATACCTTCTTCACCTTTCCTTATAATTGGGGCAACAACTCTTGCATCCAAAGCTGTGCCTGGATACAGCAAAAAGCTAAAGAAATGTTAGCCAATTTATTCATTCATACCTCTAAATCAATACTATTAAAAATTCCCAATCATGTTCCCTCAGCACTGGTTATTTTTCTTTTGTTTATTTTTTAAAATGATCTCGCTTTTGCAACCAGTCTCTCTACCCTTAGAACAGGTGAACAAGCTGGCTGAAATACTGAGCCATTGTTTTGCATTGGCAATTTGACTAGTTAAGGTCCAATTTCAAGAATTTTCAGGCTCAGACTAACCAGTGATTTGGGTAAAAGGTGTTATTATTAACACTATCCTGTCGACTACAGGACAAAATGCCTTTTTTGCATTGTTTTTATCACACAAAATTTTATGGGAAAATTCTAAAACAGTTCAATTTTGATTTTGAATCTCACAAAATAAAACACAGCTGCAAGGTCCTGTGCCATAACTGTATACAGGTGTACAGGCTCGATGAGGGATTCAGCAAGTAATCTTCATGTTCCACGGCGTTATTCTGTGAAAAGTAAACACAACAGAATCTGCCACACAGAGAGGCAGTAAGTTAAAATGATAGAGCTATGCAGCATGTAACATGGACTGGAATTCTGTTAACTTCCCAATTATTCTCCCAAAAGGGAATCCGCTCTGTACCTCCTGTAAAAGCAGCATAAGAGTCGGTGTAATTGCAAACACAGGAGGCACTCTGCACTGTGAGCTGAAAAACACTCCAAACAAACATCAGCGACCCAAACCAAGGGCCACCCCGTCCTCCAGCAATAATTTGTTCAGCAAAAGCATTAGTGAACAAAGATTGTCTGGGGCAGGAAGCAGAGAATATTTTAATAACCAAGGCAGGTTTATCGTAGCTGCTACGCAAGTTCTCAGTTTTTGATATTGCCAGATTTTTACAGTTCCTGAAAATTTTACAGTACTGCTCAATCGGGGCATACCACTTCCTAACCGAGGATTTCTGGGCCACCCCGTCAAGGGGGGCAGTCCTAGTAGTGGCTGTCTTCAAAAACTTCAGTTCCTGAGAAGGTTTTTGAATTTTCCTTGAGGCAATTTGCAAGTTAAGGCTTTCTAAATGGGTGATTATTTTTTCTTGGAGTTCCTTTTTGAATTCAGGCATTTTAACCTGGTCTAAAGAGGTTAATGTATCGGGTGGGATACATGTCATTTCACTCTTCCAGAAAATCCCCAAAAATTTGACTTCCTGTGAGGGTTTCTGTATTTTTTCTGAAGGAATCTGCAAACCAAGGCTTTCTAGGTGTGCTTGTACACCCCTCACTTCCTTTTTTTCTCCTTCTCCTATCAATCTGTATTGATACATGGCTACAGTGTCAGGTTTGGGTATGTGTTCCCATGTGAAAGCAAAACAATTCATGTGTTCTGGCCGTATAGGTATAGGACATGTAACCGGCGTAATTGGAGAGGTAAAAGGACTGTGAGTGTAGATGAGTCTTAAGGCATTGACAGCAAAGTATTGTTTTCTTAATGTGACAACTCTATATTTCTGGACAGCTAAATTTGTTAATGCAGAATCACTTACAAAAGTAATAATTGCCTGTTCAGGACCAACTATTGCTGTTATTAATAAATGTCCATTTTCAGGATTTCGAGTGAGCGATTCCAAAAACAGCCAATCACCCCCGTTTCTCTGCTCACCTCAGACAGATGGTGATTTATAGTTTCCCTGATTCTGAAGTTGTTTTGACTCAAATCCTGCAAGTTGAGAAGAATGCTTTGGCTGGATGCCCAGAACCTGAGGAGAAAGTTGCATTGGCATAATAGCCAAACTCTGTGAAATTGGGGGGGCACTGGGTTTTCCCACAAGGATATTATCAATATATTGATTAACAGCCACATTTTCAGGTTTGGGATTTTGAACTGGGGATCCCAAATCCTGCATAACCAGTTTGGTCTCTTCTTTGGCACTAGAGTGAACAGGGTATTGTTTTACATTTACAGCTAATTGCATAGGTGATTTATAGCCAGCAGTGAATTGTATCCCCTGCACAATTTTTAGGCAGGCAGTTTTTTGTAAGTTTTTAAAAAGTTGATCAGGGTTACCAATTAAAGCTACAAGGTCTCCCCTTTTTAAGGGGTTAAGCTCTGCTGCCGAATAAACTGTGCGCTGAGTTGGGGACCATAAGTTACGTTTCACTTGTGCTGCAATGAAAACTCTGTGTCCCCAGAATCCACAAGCTACTTGTGCTGATAATTCAGTAGCAGAGCACTGGATTTTTGTAGTGGTTATTTGTGGGTTAAAATTCTCATCATTGCTACAATTGTGTTCTGACTTAACCAAAAGTTTCAAGCTAGGGCAACAATATTCCCCACTATTTTTCATCAGAGTTAGTTCCTTTTGAGGATATAATAGATTAACTTCGTTATCCTCTGTTTCTTTTGGTGGAAAAGTGTGTTTTAAAATGTTAGTGTGTTCTTGTTTTAGGCCAGCTCTTAGAGAGTTATTTTCATATTTTAAAGAATGAATCTCATCTCTCAGAGCATGATTTTCATTTACCAAAGCGTGATTTTTATTTCTCAAAGTCTGATTCTCATTTCTCTTCTCATTTAATTGTTTTTGCAAGATTTTTACATAATTTGCTCCTTGATCTAATTGTTTTTGCAAGATTTCTGCGTAATTTGCTCCGTGCTCCAATTGTTTTTGCAAGGCTTCCACTAAATTTTGTAGAGAATTAATAATTGCTTTTTCTTCACTGTTTCGCATAAAGCGAGTTTCTACAGCTGCAGTGAGGCAGGCCCCCAAAACTGAACAGAGAATGGTCTTATTTCTGCCCAGTTTGAATTTTGATTCATGTTGCAAAAAATGTGTCCTATCAACCACATTTTCTAAATCACACCAATTACTGTTAGCCCATTCTTCCTCTGCTTCGGAGGGTTTGACATTATGTTGAGCTAACAAAGCGTAAAATGCAGCTTTATTCTTTTCAGGCATATTTGCGAGGGTGGGGGAGGGGGACCACTTTAGGAAGGTGTGCTTAAAGTTACACAAAAAGCACGGCTGTCAACCGTGTTTTCCCTTCTCACCCCTGAAGCGGCTGAAGAAACTCACTACTTGGGAAGTAATAACTTAATTACAAAAGCACCTTGTGTCTTCTCGGTCCCAAGTAGTCAAAAACACCAACTAAACAGCAACAACCACCACTATTCTGCAAGTCACGATTATGTGCGAGGGGGGGAAACCACTTCAGGGAGTTCAAGGCTTAAGTTACACACACAGCTCTCTGCTGAGCACAGCCCCCCTCTCTTCCCTGGGTGGCTGAAGAGACCCTACTACTTGGGTGGCACTATCTTCACAAAAAACACTTTGTCCCTTCGCGACACCAAGTAGTCAAATACAACAACTAAACAACAAAAAACACAAGTCCCATCTTTTGCACATTTGAGATCCTTTTCAAAATATTCTCCGATAGCTGAAATGGAGATGGTCACACCTGGGTCTGTGTGCAGATTGCAGAAAGAACTAATACCACCTCCCTTGCTTTCTACCACTGTTCAGTTTTCACTGACAGGATAGGTGTGGCTGAAATGGCACGGATCTTCCCCTGTTACAAAGTGCACAGAGTACCCCAACCCATACAGTATCGGGAATGGACAGCCGACTACACCAAAAATGTCACGGTCCGCCTAGTTAGAGCGGGGGTCGTGAAGGTTCTTTTTAGGGATCTCAGAGCGCAAAAGACACAGCAAAGGGACCAAACCAGTTTAATCTTGCAGAAATGCACTTTATTTGTGCCAAACCAAAATGCGATAGAGGAGAGAGAGAAAAAGAGGGAAAAGAAGAGAGAGAGAGAGGGTTGAAAAGGGGGAATAGCTACCAAACGGTCAGACGAGCCCTCGTGGTCCGGCCAATAGGCTGTCCAGTACCGCTGGGGAGATCTCGGGGGTCTTCAGTCCAGAAAGTCACTTTATAGTCTTTTCCAGAGCGAGTGGCCTCTGGCCGAAAGGTGGGAAGGCTTAGGGACCATTGTTCTCTGTAGAGGCAGGTATAATCTGGGAAGAGTTCCAACAGCAGCTCAGGGAGAGCAGAGCATACGTGATTATCGGGGTCGCCGTGACCCATGCTCGGGGTCCCATTGTTTCTTCCACCTGTGGGAGGCTTTGTTGAGAACAGCCAATACCTTTGAGAGCAGTGTACCAAAGCAAGCTCCAGGCACACCAGCAACAGTCCTTGGCAGGCATCCACCTCGATTAGGCCAGAAGCTCAGCTCTGCAGCTTTAGTGGTGAGGGTCCCTGAGTCTCAGCCTCTGATGGTGGTCGTGAGGCAGATCAGAGAAACTTTGGACTCTTACAGAGCCGGAGCGAGGAGCTCCCACCTGAGCCAGCCCGGCCGCGGCTGCCCCCTCCACCTCCCTCGCTCCCGCCTGCGCCTGCAGCTGTGCTGGCCCTGCTACAGGACACAGCTCCGAGAGCTGACACAGCCGAAGTGTGTCTGCGGCTAAAGAAAGGACTGGAACTGGGTTCTTTTAATCTGCTTTTGTCGGTAATTTTAATAACTGCTGTTGTTCTCTACCTGTGCGGTTAGATATAGTAGTAAAGAGTTGTTATTTCTACCCCTTATCTCTGCCTTGAGTCCTTGATTTGAAACAATTATAACACTTGGAGGGGGTGAAATTAATTTCTCTATTTCAAAGCGAAACTTCTGCCTTTTATTGGCAGAACCCTGTCCTAGAAACCAGGACACTGAGACACTGACTAAACCTAAGAAAAATGGACAGAGAAGCTCAACAGGGCTGGTTCGAGTCATGGTTCAACCAGTCCCCATGGCTCACCACCCTAATTTCTACCCTAATCGGCCCGCTCAGTATAATCTTACTAACACTAATCTTCGAGCTTGCATATTAAACAAATTAGTGCTATTCGTTAAAAAGCGTTTAGAAACCATTACCACTATGTTCGTCGAACACTGACAATTACTTTAAGACGTGCCTGTTACTAACACATTTACAATTTTATGCTAATTTTACTAATCTATGAAATATTATAATGTCTACATTTTATAATTTTATACGATTTTTACTAATCATGAGGGAGGGGGAAATGTGGAGAGTTAGGGATATGCGTGCGGAAGATATCGGGCTGTACGGCCAGCTAGGACCCCATCCCCCCTCGCAGTCAGACCTTTGCTCCATGCCTGGCCGCACCCAGCTGGACGTGAGCAGAAGGAAATGACACAGACTGCCCAAGCTATAAAAACCCTTGTGACCCTCCAATAAATGCCATTTGCTGTCCACCACGTTGGTGTCCAGGAGCATGTGGTCCGAGTGGCCCAGGGTTAGGGCCGCCGTGCCGGGCTTGAACCAGGCTGCCACGCAACAGGAGAGAAATCCTGTTCCAGACTTCTCCTAGTGATTCTCGCTCCTACCCTGCAGGATCTGAGCCAGCAAGAGCAGCTTGGGAATGGAGCCCCAGGCAGGAAGGAGCTCCCAAACTCCTGCTCCTTGAAGCCAGTGGCCATCCAAGTGTGGGGCCCAGCCATGGCCCAGCCCCAGTGCACAGGGATGGCATTGGCCAGCCCTGCTCTGGCCAGCCCCAGCTGGCAGCCAGGACCTGAGGCTCCCCCTGCCCCCTTGGCTTTGATTCTTGCAGCTTTTGAGCTGCTGCAAAGGTGAGAATTCTTTCTGTGGGGAAAAGGGCTGGCTGTGGTTTGCTCAGCCCTGCAAGATGCACAAAAGCCATTGTGAGCCCAAGCAGTGGCTCTGCGAGGGCCTTTGATGGTTTTCAGAGCAGGGCTGGCTGGAAACCCCCCCTGCAGGGGCAGCTGTGAGGGAACCAGTCCGGAAATGCAGCAATTGATCATTTGGTGCCTGTCCCCAAGGCACTGAGAGAGCCCCAGAACTGCTGCAAATTCCACAAGGATCTGTCCAACAACCTGACTGGGACCCTCCTCCTTGAACAAAACCTGCAGCCCTCTGGAACCTCCCAGAAAAATATTTGGGTTCTGGATGTGGACACCAGTAGAGAGGGAAAAGTGTGGAAATATCGAGCAGGGGGTCCACACGTGGCTCTGGGCACAGGG
>JAREIS010003060.1:0-15164 GCA_030060385.1 Muscicapa striata striata | reverse complement strand
AAATGGGGGTTGGGGGAGGGGAAAAATGGGGGTTGGGAGAGGGGAAAATGGGGGTTGGGGGAAAATGAGAAAAAAAAATAAAATGGTGTTGGGGGATAAAAAAACACAAAAAAAATGTTGGGATTTTGGGGAAAAAATGGGGAAAATGGGGGGAAAAATGGGGAAGAAATGGGGATTTTGGGGATAAAAAAAGCACAAAAGCTTTGGGATTTTGGGGAAAAAAGGGGAAAAATGGGGAAGAAATGGGGATTTTGGGGATAAAAAAAGCACAAAAGAATTTGGGATTTTGGGGAGAAAATGGGGATTTCGGGGAATATGCAAAAAAAAATTGGGGTTTGGGATACAAAAAACACAAAAAAATTGGGGATTTTGGGGAAAAAAATGGGGGAAAAATGGGGGGAAATGGGGATTTTAGGGAGGGAAAAAAATGGGGATTTTGGGGAAAATGAGAAAAAAAAGGGTTTGGGGATAAAAAAACCCACAAAAATTGGGGATTTTGGGGAAAAAATGGGGGGAAAAAAGGGGATTTTGGGGAAAATGCAAAAAAAAAGAATGGGGTTGGGGGATAAAAAAACACAAAAAATTTTGGGGACTTTGGGAAAAAAATGGGGGTTTTGGGGAAAATGAGGAAAAAAAATACAATGGGGTTGGGGATAAAAGAAGCACAAAAGAATTTGGGATTTTGGGGAAAAAATGGGGAAAAATGGGGAAAAAATGGGAACTTTGGGGTAAATGAGAAAAAAAGAAGGGGTTTGGGGATAAAAAAAGCACAAAAAATTTGGGGATTTGGGGGAAAAAATGGGGGAAAAAATGGGGATTTTTGGGGAAAATGAAAAATAAAAAGGGGTTGGGGGATAAAAAAGCACAAAAAAATTCGGGATTTTGGGAAAAAAATGGGGATTTTGGGGAAAATGAGAAAAAAAAATAAAAAGGGGTTGGGGGATAAAAAAAGCACAAAAATGTTGGGATTTTGGGAAAATGGGGAAAAAAATGGAGAAAAATGGAGATTTTGAGGAAAATGGAAAAAAAAAAAAAAGGGTTTGAGGATAAAAACCCAAAAATTTCGGGATTTTGGGGAAAAATTTGGATAAAATGGGGATTTTGGGAAAATGCAAAAACAAAAAGGGGGTTTGGGGGATTAAAAAGCACAAAAATTTGGGATTTTGGGAAAATGGGGAAAAATGGGAATTTGGGGAAATGCAAAAGAAATGGTTTGGGATAAAAACAAAAAGGATTTTGGGGAAAATGGGGATTTTGGGGGAGGGCAAAAATGGGGATTTTGGGAAAATGCAAAAAGATGGGGATTTTGGGGAAAAATAAAAATTTGAGGAAAAAGCACAAAAATTTGGGATTTGGGAAAATGTAAAAAAAGGATTTTGGGAAAATGAAAAAAAGAGGGTTTGGGAGAATGGAAAAGAAAAATGGGGCGTTTTGGGAAAAAAATCAGAAAAAGTGGTTTTGGGGAAAATGACAAAAAAAAACCGAAAAGGGTTTTGGGGAAAACAGCAAAATGGGGATTTTGGGAAAAAAATAAAAATGGGGGTTTTGGAGAAAATGCAAAAAAAGGATTTTTCCTTTTCCATGGTTTTTTTTTCCTGTTTTTTTCTTTTTCCCTGTTTTTTTCTGGATTTTGTTCCCTTTTTCCTGTTTATTTATTTTTCTGTTTTCCTGCATTTTCTTCCTTTTCCTGTTTTTTTTTCCTTTTCAATATTTTTTTTTCCTTTCTCTGTTTTTTTTTTTCTTAATTTTTCCCTCTTTTTTCCCCTTTCTCTGCATTTTCTTCCCTTTTCCCTGTGTTTTTTTTCCTTTTTCCATTTTTGTTTTCCTTTTCCTTTTTTTTTTTTTTCCTGCTTTTTCCCTTTCTCTGGATTTTGTTCCCTTTCCCTGTTTATTTATTTTTCTGTTTTTCCTGCATTTTCTTCCTTTTCCCTGTTTTTTTACCCTTTCCCATATTTTTTTTTCCCTTTTCCCATATTTTTTTCCCTTTTCCTGTTTCTTTTTTCCCTTTTCCCTGTTTTTTTCCCCTTTTCCATGTTTTTTTTGCCCATTTTCCTTGTTTTTTTTTCCCTTTTCTTTGGATTTTTTGTTCTCATTTCCCTGTTTTTTTTCCCTTTTCCCTGTGTTTTTTTCCCTTTTCCCTGTGTTTTTTTCCCTTTTCCATATTTTTTTTCCTTTCTCTGCTTTTTTTTTTCCTTTTCCCAGAATATTTTTTCCTTTTCCCTGTTTTTTTCCCTTTTCTCCGTTTTTGTTTTTCTTTTCCTTTTTTTTTTTCCCTTTTCCTTATTTTCTTTTCCTTTTTCTGCTTTTTTTTTTTCTTTTCCTTTTCCCTGAATATTTTTCCCATTTCCCTATTTTTTTCCCCCCTTTTCCCTGTTTTTTTCCCTTTTCCTTGTTTCTTTTTCCCTTTTCTTTGGATTTTTTGTCTCTTTCCCTGTTTTTTCCCTTTTCCTTGTTTTTTTCCCTTTTCCATATTTTTTTTTTCCTTTCTCTGCTTTTTTTTCCCTTTTCCTGCATTTTTTTCCTTTCCCTGCATTTCACCCTCTTCATCCCTGAATATTTTTTCCTTTTCCCTGTTTTTTTCTCCTTTCCCTGTTTCTTTTTTCCCTTTTCCCTGTTTTTTTCCTCTTTCCTGTTTTTTTTCCCTTTCCCTTGTTTCTTTTTCCCTTTTCTTTGGATTTTCTGTTCTCTTTTCCCTGTTTTTTTTTCCCTTTTCCCTGTGTTTCTTTTCCCTTTCCCTGCATTTCACCCTCTTTATCCCTGAATATTTTTTCCCTTTTCCCTGTTTTTTTCCCCATTTCTCTGTTTTTGTTTTCTTTTCCTGTTTTTTCACTTTTCCATTTTTTTCTTTCCTGTGTTTTTTTCCTTTCCTGCATTTCACTCTGTTCATCCCTGAATATTTTTTTCCTTTTCCCTGTTTTTTTCCTTTCTCTCTGTTTTTGTTTTTATTTTTCCTGGGGTTTTTCCTTTTCCATTTTTTTCTTTCTCTGCTTTTTTTTTCCCTTTTCCCAGAATATTTTTCCCTTTCCCTGCATTTCACCCTCTTTATCCCTGAATATTTTTCCTTTCCCTGTTTTATTTTTCCCTTTTCCATATTTTTTCCTTTCTCTCTTTTTTTCTTTCCCAGAATATTTTTCCCTTTTCCTGTTTTTTCCTCTTTTCTCCGTTTTTTGTTTTTCTTTTCCTGGTTTTTTTTTCTTTTCCATATTTTTTTCCTTTTTCTGCTTTTTTTTTTTTTTTTTTTTCACTGAATATTTTCCGCTTTTCCTGTTTTTTCCCTTTTCCTTGTTTCTTTTTCCCTTTTTTTTTGGATTTTGTTCTCTTTTCTGTTTTTTTCCCTTTTCCATATTTCTTTTTCCTTTCTCTGCTTTTTTTTTTTTTTCCTTTTCCCTGCATTTCACCTCTTTATCCCTGAATATTTTTTATCCCTTTTCCCTGGTTTTTTCCCTTTTCCCTGTTTTTTTTTTTCCATATTATTTTGTTTTCCTGCTTCTTTTTTTCCCTTTCCCTGCATTTCACCCTGTTTGTCCCTGAATATTTTTTTATCTTTTCCTGTTTTTTCCCCTTTCCTGTTTTTTTCCCTTTTCTTTGTTTCTTTTCCCTTTTCTTTGGATTTTTTGTCCTTTTTCTGTTTTTTTTTCTTTTCTCCATTTTTCTTTTCTTTTCCCTGGTTTTTTTTTCCCTTTTCCATATTTTTTTTTCCTTTCTCTCCTTTTTTTTTTTTCCTTTTCCCAGAATATTTTTTTCCTCATTTCCTTATTTTTTCCCCCATTCCCAGCAGAGTTTAACCCTTTTCTCCCCAGATCAACTCCACGGTGCCCCTCCCCCCCGGGGAGGACGTGAAGCCCCCGCTGGGAATTCGGGGACCCCCCCCCTGCCCCCCCCAGCACGGCCCCACGGGCAAGAGGCTCTGTGCCATCTGTGGGGACAGGTCCTCAGGTGAGACTAAATTGGGGGAAACAAAAAAATGGGGATTTGGGAAAAATGGGGATTTTGGGGGAAAAAATGGGGATTTTTGGAAAAACCATATTATCGGTGGAAAAAAATGGGGATTTTAGGGGAAAAAATGGGAATTTTTTGGGAAAAAACCAGAATTTTGGGGGGAAAATAATGGGGGTTTTTGGAAAAAAAAACCAGAATTTTGGAAAAAAAATATGGGGATTTTTGGGATAAAAAAATGGGTTTTTTTGGGGAAAAATGGGGATTTTGGGGAAAAAATGGGGATTTTGGGGAAAAACCAGATTATCGGTGGAAAAAAATGGGGTTTGGGGAAAACAAAAAAAAGGAATTTGGGAAAAAAATGGGGATTTTTGGGATAAAAAAATGGGGGATTTTGGGGAAAAAAAATGGGGATTTTTGGGATAAAAAAAGGGGTATTTGGGGGGGAAAATGTGGATTTTGGGGTGGCAGGGAGGGGCTGTGTGCCAGCTGTGGGGACAGGGCCTCAGGTGAGACTAAATTGGGGGAGAAAAACAAAAAATGGGGATTTTGGAAAAAAAAAATGGGGATTTTTGGGGAAAAAATTGGGAATTATGGGGAAAAAATGGGGTTTTTTGGGGAAAAAATGGGGATTTTTGGGGAAAAAAACAGAATTTTGGGGGGAAAAAATGGGGGTTTTGGGGACAAAAACAGGATTTTGGGAGAAAAAAATGAGGGGTTTGAAAAAAAAAAAGAATTTTGGAAAAAAAAAAAAAAGGGGATTTTGGGATTAAAAAATGGGGGTTTTGGGGGAAAATGGGGATTTTTGGGAAAAAACAGAATTTTGGGAAGAAAACCCCAGAATTTTGGTGGAAAAAAATGGGGATTTTTGGGGAAAAAACCAGAATTTTGGGGGGAAAAAAATGGGGGGTTTTGGAAAAAAACTCCAGAATTTTGGAAGAAAAAAATGGGGTTTTTGGGATAAAAAATGGGGGTATTTGGGGGAAAATGTGGATTTTGGGGTGGCAGGGAGGGGCTGTGTGCCAGCTGTGGGGACAGGCCCTCAGGTGAGACACAAATTGGGGTTTGGGGGGAAAAAAAAAAAAAAAAAAAAAAGATTTGGGAAAAAATGGGGAAAAAAATGGGGATTTTTGGGGAAAAAATGGGGATTTTAGGGGAAAAAATGGGGATTTTTGGTGAAAAAACCAGAATTTTGGGGGAAAAATGTGATTTTGGGGTAAAAACCAGAATTTTGGAAAAAAAAATGGGGATTTTTGGGATAAAAAATGGGGATTTTTGGGGGAAAAAATGGGGATTTTGGGGGAAAAAACCAGATTATCGGTGGAAAAAAATGGGGATTTTTGGGGAAAAAACCAGAATTTTGGGGGGAAAATAATGGGGGTTTTTGGAAAAAAACCCCAGAATTTTGGAAGAAAAAAATGGGAATTTTTGGGATAAAAAAATGGGGATTTTAGGGGAAAAAATGGGGATTTTTGGGGAAAAAAATGGGGTTTTTGGGGAAAATGGGGATTCTGGGGAAAAAGTGATTTTGGGGAAAAAAAATGGGGATTTTTGGGGGAAAAACCAGAATTTTGGAAGAAAAAAGGGGATTTTGGGTAAAAATGGGGGTTTTTGGGGAAAAAATTGGGATTTTTGGGGGGAAAATGGGGATTTTTGGGGAAAAAATTGGGATTTGGGGGGAAAAAAATGGGGTTTTTGGAAAAAAACCCAGAATTATGGAAGAAAAAAATGGGGATTTTTGGGATAAAAAAATGGGGTTTTTTGGGGAAAAAATGGGGATTTTTGGGATAAAAAATGGGGATTTTTGGGGAAAAAATGGGGATTTTTGGGGAAAAAAACAGATTATTGGTGGAAAAAAATTGGGATTTTTGGGGAAAAAACCAGAATTTTGGGGGGAAAAATGGGGGTTTTTGGAAAAAAACTCCAGAATTTTGGAAGAAAAAAATGGGGATTTTTGGGATAAAAAAATGGGGGTTTTTGGGGGGAAAATGTGGATTTTGGGGTGGCAGGGAGGGGCTGTGTGCCAGCTGTGGGGACAGGGCATCAGGTGAGACACAAATTGGGATTTGGGGAAAAAAAAAAAAAAAAGATTTGGGAAAAAAAATGGGGAAATATGGGGAATTATGGGGAAAAAATGGGGATTTTGGGGAAAAAATGGGGATTTTTGGGGAAAAAACCAGAATTTTGGGGGGAAAAAAATGGGGGTTTTTGGAAAAAAAAAAACAGAATTTTGGAAAAAAAAATGGGGATTTTTGGGGAAAAAATGGGGATTTTTGGGATAAAAAATGGGGATTTTAGGGGAAAAAATGGGGATTTTGGGGAAAAAACCAGATTATCGGTGGAAAAAAATGGGGATGTTTGGGGAAAAAAACAGAATTTTGGGGGAAAAAAATGGGGGTTTTTGGAGAAAAAACAAAAAAAAAAAGGAATTTGGGAAAAAAATGGGAAATTATGGGGAAAAAATGGGGATTTTGGGAAAAAAATGGGGATTTTTGGGGAAAAAATGGGGATTTTGGGGGAAAAAACCAGATTATCGGTGGAAAAAAATGGGAATTTTGGGGGAAAAAAACAGAATTTTGGAAGAAAAAAATGGGGATGTTTGGGATAAAAAAATGGGGATTTTTGGGATAAAAAAATGGGGGTTTCTGGGGGAAAATGTGGATTTTGGGGTGGCAGGGAGGGGCTGTGTGCCAGCTGTGGGGACAGGGCATCAGGTGAGACACAAATTGGGGTTTGGGGAAAAAAACAAAAAAAATGGGGATTTTGGAAAAAAAAATGGGGATTTTTGGGATAAAAAATGGGGATTTTTGGGGAAAAAAATGGGAATTTTTGGGGAAAAAATGGGGATTTTTGGGGAAAAAAACAGAATTTTGGAAGAAAAAAATGGGGATTTTTGGGATAAAAAAATGGGGTTTTTGGGGGAAAATGGGGATTTTGGGGAAAAAACCAGAATTTTGGGGGGAAAAAATGGAGGGTTTTGGGGAAAAAACCAGAATTTTGGGAAGAAAAACCCAGAATTTTGGTGGAAAAAAATGGGGATATTTGGGAAAAAAACCAGGATTTTGGGGGAAAATATGGGGTTTTAGAAAAAACCCAGACTTTTGGGAAAAAAAATGGGGGTTTTTGGGATAAAAAAATGGGGGTATTTGGGGGGAAAATGTGGATTTTGGGGTGGCAGGGAGGGGCTGTGTGCCAGCTGTGGGGACAGGGCATCAGGTGAGAAAAATGGGGGGAAAAAATGGGGATTTGGGGAAAAAAACAAAAAAAAGGAATTTGGGGAAAAAATGGGGAATTATGGGGAAAAATGGGGGTTTTGGGAAAAAAACAGAATTTTGGGGGAAAAAAATGGGGGTTTTTGGAAAAAAAACCCAGAATTTTGGAAGAAAAAAATGGGGATTTTTGGGATAAAAAATGGGGATTTTTGGGATAAAAAAACGGGGATTTTTGGGGAGAAAATTGGGATTTTTGGGGAAAAAAACAGAATTTTGGAAGTAAAAAATGGGGATGTTTGGGATAAAAAAACTCCAGAATTTTGGAAGAAAAAAATGGGGGTTTTTGGGGAAAAAATGGGATTTTGGGGAAAAAAGTGGATTTTTGGGGAAAAAACCAGAATTTTGGGGGGAAAAAATGGGGGTTTTTGGAAAAAACCCCAGAATTTTGGAAAAAAAAAATGGGGATTTTTGGTATTAAAACATGGGGGTTTTTGGGATAAAAAAATGGGGGTTTTTGGGGAGAAAATTGGGATTTTGGGGAAAAAAAATTGGGAATTTTGGGAAAAAATTGCATCAGGATTTTGGGCTCCAGGGTTTCCAGCATTGAGGGATTTCTCAGGGGGATTTTGGGCCAATTGTGGGTAAATTTTGGGTTGATTTTTGTCAATTCTGGGCCAGTTTTGGGTGGATTTCTGTCAATCCTGGGTCGATTTTTCCCACCCATTTTTCCCATTTTGGCACAAAATTTTGGGAATTTCTCCCAAATTCCACCAGGTTTCCAAATTCCAGGATTTCCATCCAGGAGGGATTTTGTCAAGTGGATTTTGGGTCAATTCTGGGTCGATTTTTGTCAATTCTGGGTCAATTTTGGGTCAATTTTTATCAATTCTGGGTCGATTTGGGGTCGATTTTTACCATTTCTGGGTCCATTTTTTTTGCCAATTTTTCCATTTTTGGCGCCAAATTTTTGGAATTTCTCCCAAATTCCATCAGAATTTTCAGCTCCAGGATTTCCATCCATGAGGGATTTTGTCAGGTGGATTTTGGGTCAATTCTGGGTCGATTTGGGGTCGATTTTCGTCAATTCTGGGTTTATTTTGTGTTGATTTTTATCAATTCTGGGCTGATTTTTGCACTGATTTTTCCCAGTTTTAGCCAAATTCCACTGGAATTCCCAATTCCAGAGTTTCCAGCTTTGAGGGATTTGTCAGGTGGATTTTGGGTCAATTCTGGGTCAATTTGGGGTCGATTTTAGTCAATTCTGGGCCGATTTTTTTGCTGATTTTTCCCATTTTCTCCCCGATTTTTCCCATTTTCTCCCCGATTTTCAGGCTGATTTTTTGGGATTTTTTTGGGGAATTCCATCAGGATTTTGGGCTCCAGAGTTTCCAGCTTTGAGAGTTTTGTCAGGTGGATTTTGGGTCAATTCTGGGTCAATTTGGGGTTGATTTTAGTCAATTCTGGGTCGATTTTTTTGCCGATTTTTCCCATTTTTTGCCGATTTTTGCCCCGATTTCTTTGCCGATTTTCAGGCTGATTTTTTGGGATTTTTTTGAGGAATTCCATCAGGATTTTGGGTTCCAGGATTTCCATCTATGAGGGATTTGTCAGGTGGATTTTGGGTCAATTCTGGGTCGATATGGGGTTGATTTTATTCAATTCTGGGTCGATTTTTTTGCCGATTTTTCCCATTTTCGCACCGATTTTTTTGCCGATTTTCCCCATTTTTTTGCCGATTTTTGTGCCGATTTTTCCCCTTTTCACCCCAATTTTTTTTTCCTTTTTCCTGGATCTCAGCCCAATTTCTCCCTTCCCAGGCAAGCACTCCGGGGTCTGCAGCTGCCAGGGCTGCAGGGGCTTCTTCAGGGAAACCTTGGCTCCATTCTGGGCTGATTTTGGGTCAATTTTTATCAATTCTGGGTCGGTTTTTACCATTTCTGGGTCCATTTTTTTGCCAATTTTTCCATTTTTGGCGCCGAATTTTTGGGATTTCTCCTGAATTCTCTCGGAATTTTCAGCTCCAGGATTTCCAACCATGAGGGATTTGTCAAGTGGATTTTGGGTCAATTCTGGGTTGATTTGGGGTCGATTTTAGTCAAATCTGGGTTCATTTTGTGTTGATTTTTATCAATTCTGGGCTGATTTTTGCACTGATTTTTCCCAGTTTTAGCCAAATTCCACTGGAATTCCCAATTCCAGAGTTTCCAGCTTTGAGGGATTTGTCAGGTGGATTTTGGGTCAATTCTGGGTCGATTTGGGGTTGATTTTAGTCAATTCTGGGCCGATTTTTTTGCTGATTTTTCCCATTTTCTCCCCGATTTTTCCCATTTTCTCCCCGATTTTCAGGCTGATTTTTTGGATTTTTTTGGGAATTCCATCAGGATTATGGGCTCCAGGGTTTCCAGCTTTGAGAGTTTTGTCAGGTGGATTTTGGGTCAATTCTGGGTCGATTTGGGGTCAATTTTAGTCAATTCTGGGTTGATTTTTGTGCCGATTTTTCCCATTTTGGTGCCGATTTTCCCCATTTTTTTGCCGATTTTTTTGCCAATTTTTCCCCTTTTCACCCCAATTTTTTTTTTCCCTTTTTCCCTGGATCTCACCCCAATTTCTCCCTTCCCAGGCAAGCACTACGGGTGTCCAGCTGCGAGGGCTGCAAGGGCTTCTTCAAGCGCCACGATCCGCAAGGACCTGACGTACACGTGCGCGACAACCCAGCGAGTGCGTGGTGGACAAGCGGCAGCGCAACCGCTGCCAGTACTGCCGCTACCAGAAGTGCCTGGCCACGGGCATGAAGAGAGAGGGTGGGCCTGGAGGGACTGGGAGCGACTGGGGGGGACTGGGGGGGACTGGGAGAGGAAAACGGGGGGATATGGGGGAAATGGGGGAAATTAGGAAAAAATGGGGGAAAAACAGGGGGGGAACGGGAAAAAAGTGGGGAAAAATGGGGAAAAAACGGGCAAAAATGGGAAAAAAACGGGGAAAATGGGGGAAAAACGGGGGGAAAATGGGGGAAAAATGGGGAAAAAATGGGTGGAAAAATGGCTGAAAAATGGGGAGAAAACGGGGGGAAAATGGGGAAAAAATGGGGGAAAATTGGGGAAAAAATGGGGGAAAAATGGGGAAAAATGGAAAAAAATGGGGAGAAAACGGGGGAAAAATTGGGAAAAATGGGGGAAAATGGGGGAAAAAATGGGGAAAATTGGGGGAAAAATGGGGAAAAATGGGAAAAAAATGGGGAGAAAACGGGGGGAAAATGGGGAAAAAATGGGGGAAAAATGGGGGGGAAATGGGGAAAAAATGGGGAAAATGAGGGAAAAATGGGGGAAAAATAAGAAAAAATGGGTGAAAAAAAGGGGAAAAAATGGGGGAAAATTGAGGGAAAAGACAGGGTAAAAATGGGGGAAAAGCGGGGGGAAAAATGGGGGAAAAAATGGGGGAAAAAATGGGTAAAATTGAACTTTTCGGACCCAAAGTGGTGGGAAATGGGGATTTGGGGATATTGGGAGGGACTGGGAGGGAAGAAATGGGGGGAAAAGGTGAAAAAATGGGAAAAAATGGGGAAAAAATGGGGAAAAAATTGGACTTTTTGGGCCCAAATTGGTGGGAAATGGGGATTTGGGGATACTGGGATGGACTGGGAGGGACTGGGAAGGAATTGGGATGGACTGGGAGGGACTGGGACAAACTGGGAAGGAATTGGGAGGGACTGGGAGGGACTGGGATGGACTGGGAAGGAATTGGGAGGGAGTAAGAGCAAAAAAATGGGGAAAAAAAGGGCAAAAAATTGGGGAAAGTTGGACTTTTTGGGCCCCAGTTGTGAAATGGGGATTTGGAGATACTGGGAGGGACTGGGAGGGACTGGGAGGGACTGGGAGTGAAAAAACAGGGAAAAAAAAATTCTCCATTTTTTCTGATTTTTTTCTCAGTTTCTCCCAATTTTTCCCCAATTTTTCCTCCGTTTTTACCCATTTTTTCTTCATTTATCCCCCAATTTTCACCCTTTTCCCACCAATTTTTCTCTGGTTTTTTTCTCATTTTTTTTGCCAATTTTTACACATTTTTTGTCATTTTTTCTCCACCCTTTCCTCAGGTTTTTTGGCCAATTTTTATGCATTTTTTGTCTTTTTTCCCCGTTTTTTCTGTATTTCTCACCATTTTTCCCCCGTTTTTTCCCCATTTTTTCACAGATTTTTTCTTAGTTTTTTTACTGTTTTTCCCCCGTTTTTTTCCCCATTTTTCCCCTGGTTTTTCCCCATTTTTCCCCCGTTTTTTTCCCCATTTTTCCCCTGGTTTTTCCCCATTTTTCCCCCATTTTCCCCCCATTTTTCCCCCATTTTTTCCCCATTTTTTCCCCATTTCTCCCCCATTTTTCCACAGATTTTTCTTAGTTTTTTTTACTGCTTTTCCCCATTTTTTCACCATTTTTTGCCCTTTTTTTCCAATTTTTCTCCCAATTTTCCCTCAATGTTTTCTCCGTTTTCACCCATTTTTTCTTCATTTATCCCCCAATTTTTGCACTTTTTCCACCATTTTTTCTTCGTTTTTTTTTTTTTTTGCGATTTTTTCTCATTTTTTCCCCCAGTTTTTCCTCCACATTTTCCCCCATTTTCCCCATTCTTCCCCCTTTTTCTCATTTTTTTACCCATTTTTCCGTGTTTTTCACCACTTTTTCCTCAGGTTTTTTTGCCAATTTTTACACGTTTTTTGTCATTTTTTCACCATTTTTTCCTCAGTTACTTTGGCCATTTTTAATGCATTTTCTGTCATTTTTTCCCCATTTTTTCAGTATTTCTCACCATTTTCCCCCCTTTCTCTGTTTTTCACTGTTTTTTCTCCATTTCCCCATTTTTAATCATTTTCCCCATTATCCCCCCATTTTCCCCCCATTTTTCCCCCATTTTTCCCCATTTTTCCCCCATTTTTTCTCAGATTTTTCTTAGTTTTTTTACTGTTTTTCCCCCATTTTCCCACCATTTTTTTGCCCTTTTTTCCAATTTTCCCTCAATTTTTCCTCCGTTTTTACCCATTTTTCCTTCGTTTATCCCCCAATTTTCACACTTTTTCCACCATTTTTTCACCAATTTTTTCTCTTTTTTTTGGCCAATTTTCATGCATTTTCTGTCATTTTTTCTGTAATTTTCACCATTTTTCCCCCATTTCTGCCCCCCAGCTGTTCAGGAGGAGCAGCAGCGGGGCAAGGACAAGGAGGGGGACCCTGAGCTGGGTGTGGCCCCAAATTTGGGGCTCCCCATCCCAAACTTCCCCATTTTCCCCCCAATTTTTTCACTGTTTTTTCTCCATTTTCCCCCCATTTTTTAATCATTTTCTCCATTTTTCCCCCATTGTTTCCCTATTTTTCCCCATTTTTCCCCCATTTTTTCCCCCATTTTTTCCCCCATTTTTTCCCCCATTTTTCCCCCCATTTTCCCCCCATTTTCCCCCATTTTTCCACATTTTTCCCCCATTTTTTCTCAGGTTTTTCTTAGTTTTTTTACTGTTTTTCCCCCATTTCCCCCCCATTTTCCCACCAATTTTTTCTGATTTTTTCCAATTTTTTCCATCAATTTTTCCTCAATTTTTCCTCCGTTTTTACCCATTTTTTCTTCATTTATCCCCCAATTTTCGCGCTTTTTTCACCGCATTTTCCTCAGTTCCTTTGGCCATTTTTATTGCATTTTCTGTCATTTTTTCACCGTTTTTTCACCATTTTTCACCATTTTTCCCCCCTTTCTCCCCCCCAGCTGTGCAGGAGGAGCAGCAGCAGGGCAAGGACAAGGAGGGGGACCCTGAGCTGGGCGTGACCCCAAATTTGGGGCTCCCCATCCCAAACTTCCCCATTTTCCCCAATTTTTTCACTGTTTTTTCTCCATTTTCCCCCATTTTTTCAGTATTTCTCCATTTTTCCCCCATTTCCCCCAGCTGTGCAGGAGGAGCGGCAGCAGGGCAAGGACAAGGAGGGGGACCCTGAGCTGGGCGTGGCCCCAAATTTGGGGCTACCCATCCCAAACTTCCCCATTTTCCCCCCCATTTTTTCACTGTTTTTTCTCCATTTTCCCCCCATTTTTTAATCATTTTCTCCATTTTTTCCCCCATTGTTTCCCTATTTTTTCCCCATTTTTCCCCCGTTTTTTCCCCATTTTTCCCCCATTTTTTCCCCCATTGTTTCCCCATTTTTCCCCCATTTTTCCCCCATTGTTTCCCATTTTTTCCCCCATTTTTCCCCCATTTTTCCCCATTTTTCCCCCATTTTTTCTCAGATTTTTCTTAGTTTTTTTGCTGCTTTTCCCCCATTTTCCCCCCCATTTTCCCACCATTTTTTTGCCCTTTTTTCCAATTTTCCCTCAATTTTTCCTCCGTTTTCACCCATTTTTTCTTCATTTGTCCCCCAATTTTCGCGCTTTTTTCACCACCTTTTCCTCAGTTATTTTGGCCATTTTAAATGCATTTTCTGTCATTTTTTCACCGTTTTTTCACCATTTTTCACCATTTTCACCATTTTTCCCCCATTTCTCCCTCCCAGCTGTGCAGGAGGAGCAGCAGCAGGGCAAGGACAAGGAGGGGGACCCCGAGCTGGGCGTGGCCCCAAATTTGGGGCTTCCCAATCCAAACTTCCCCAATTTTTCCCCCCGAGTTTTTCCCCATTTTTCCCCCATTTTTCCCCATTTTTTCTCAGATTTTTCTTAGTTTTTTTACTGCTTTTCCCCCATTTTCCCCCCCATTTTCCCACCATTTTTTTGCCCTTTTTTCCAATTTTCCCTCAATTTTTCCTCCGTTTTTACCCATTTTTTCTTCATTTACCCCCCAATTTTTGCGCTTTTTTCACCGCGTTTTCCTCAGTTATTTTGACCAATTTTCTGTCATTTTTTCACCGTTTTTTCACCATTTCTCACCATTTTTCCCCCATTTCTGCCCCCCAGCTGTGCAGGAGGAGCGGCAGCGGGGCAAGGACAAGGAGGGGGACCCCGAGCTGGGCGTGGCCCCCAACGAGGAGATGCCGGTGGAGAAGCTGCTGGAGGCCGAGCTGGCGGTGGAGCCGCGCAGCGACGACGGCGCCGGCCCCGGGGGAGCCTCCGTGAGTCCAGCGGGGACATCCCCGGGGTTTGGGGACACCTGGGGGAGAGCAGAGAACCTGGGACAGAGAACACCTGAGCCCCCCAAAATCCCCCCGAAAATATCCTGGAATTCGGCCGAAATTTGGGGAAATCCTGGCAAAAATCGCGCCCAAAATTCCATTGAAAATATTTTAAGATTTGGAAGAGTTCTGATAAAAATCCCCCAGAATTTCGGTGAAAATATTTTGAAATTTGGCCAAAATTTGGTAAAAATCTGGCAAAAATCACCTCCAAATTCTGGTGAAAATATTTTAAAATTTGGCCAAAATCGGCCAAAATTTGGGGAAATTCTGGCAAAAATCGCGCCCAAAATTCTGCTGAAAATATCCTGAAATTCTGCCAAAATTTGGGAAATTTCTGGCAAAAATTCCCCCAAAATTCCAGTAAAAATATTTTAAAATTTGGGAAGTTTCTGATAAAAATCCTCCAGAATTTTGGTAAAAATATTTTGAAATTTAGTAAATATCGGCCAAAATTTGGGGAAATCCTGGCAAAAATCGCGCCAGAATTCCGGTGAAAATGTTTGGAAAATTGGCCAAAATTTGGGGAAATTTCTGGCAAAAATCACCTCCAAATTCTGGTGAAAATATTTTAAAATTTGGCCAAAATCGGCCAAAATTTGGGGAAATTCTGGGAAAAATTCACCAGAATTCAGGTAAAAATATTTTAAAATTTGGGAAATTTCTGGTAAAATCCCGAATTTCGGTGAAAATATTCTGAAATTTAGTAAAAATTGGCCACAATTTGGGAGAATTCTGGCAAAAATTCCCCCAAAATTCCAGTAAAAATATTTTAAAATTTGGGAACTTTGTGATAAAAATCCCCCAGAATTTCAGTGAAAATATTTTGAAATTCGGCCAAAATTTGGGAAATTTCTGGTAATTCACCCAAAATTCCAGTAAAA
>JAREIS010003058.1:0-19559 GCA_030060385.1 Muscicapa striata striata | reverse complement strand
CTATAATCCCAAGGAAGAAAAGAAGAAGGAGAATGGAAAAAAAAAAAAATTCCAAAATGGAATTCCATTCTCCAAGCATCTTAGTGAGACTAGTTATTATCAGGAGCTTAGTAGAAAAAGGTAGTGTTCTTTATTGTGTGTTCATTGGCAGGAATCATATTCATACCATGTTTAATACCTTGTTTTATTAGACTAATACACTCGGTGGCACAGGGCATGCAAACTGCAGCTATGCCCATGGATCCTGAACTCGCATCAGGAAGGGTGAATGGTAGAGCCTCCAAAATAATAAAATTAGAGAGAGGGGAGATGAACACCAGGGCAATGGAGGCGCTGACAAAATTTGAAGAACAGATAGAGAGAAATCAGCTCCCCTATATAGATTATCAAAAAGAGCCAGTAGAAGAATGGGATAGCAGTGAAGAATCTGAAGAAGATTAAAAGGGGGAATACGAATTAATGTGTTTATATAGAAGGGGAGGGATTGTGATATATATATATACCATATTGTAATTCGTGTTTTATATAAAATAAGACTGCAAAATAAAAAAACGAGCCACAGGTAAAGGCAGTGATTGCCTTAGAGCTAGGTAAATTCACATATCTACAGGTCAGACTGCTACCGATAAGCACCTATCTCCTGGGGAAACCTGGAAACTCAAGGAGGAGCGGCATTTCCCGAAAATCCCATCACTCCCCCCCCCAGGACTGCATTCCCCGACTCTGGATGAAGACCACCACCTAAAAGCAATACACAACAGACACAAAATCTCGTCAAAGAGCAGGAAGGACTTTGTCATATGTGGACACCAGAGCTGAATTTGAAAGAAACAAAGGACTGTCTTGCTCCAGGCTCTGAAAAACAGTATAAAAAGGGGGCCAACCAAAACGGCGGGGTGAACACCAGGGGACCCAGTGCGATAGAGGCTGGGTAACATCGTGTGTTCACCCAACTCCGAACCCGGGCTCGGTGTTGTACTTTCCAGTTGTGGCTTTGCAGGACCGTATTTTTGGTCGCGAAAATAAAATTTGCCAATTTAACCTTTTAATTCGGTTTGATTCATTTATTATCGATAACATCTATCAATAAAGGCAGAAGCTTCTCTTTGAAATGGAGAATGTAAACCCTCTCCCTCCAAACCATTATAAATTTGAAATTAAGGGGCTCTCAGGTAAAGATATGGGAATTAGGAATAACAGTTCTTTACTGGGAAAATTAAAACAGAAATGCAGTATTACAAAAACACAATCTCAACCCTGACAGAGTCAGAATAGCACTGACACCCCATCAGTCAGTCAGGGTGTTGGTAGCAGTCCGATCAAATGGTGGCTACAGTCCCCTGCAGTGGCAGGTGTGGTTCAGCTGAAGCAGTGCTCCTGTAGAAGGGTGCAGCCTTCCTCCAAAAGTCCAGGGATGATGTAGAAAAGGTCGGGCTTCTCCTCTGGAATCCAGTGGAAACAAGGGTAACTTGCTGTCCAACAGCTCCGTTTTTATCTGGGTAGGAGAGGCTGGGTTCCTCCCCCTGGCTGGAACACCTCTCAGTGGGATGATGGAATTTTATCAGTCATACAATGGGACTTTATGGGCCATCAGCGAATTATATCTTCTTGGAGGGAGGATGGGTTGTGGAAAAGATAAAGGTGATTGCCCCATCTTGTCTTAAAGCTGGCCCATTAGCAGATAATGTGTGCCACGGAGATAAGGAATCACTGCCCCACCTGGTTTTAACAGATGCTGATAGAATACACATTTCCAGAAGATGGACTTTGGCATGTTCGGGTGGGCATCGCCAAACTGGCATCCCCACCTTGAGGGATCCCCAATTTTTAGAGTCCCAAATCCCTGGGGTGCCCCTGCCCATCCAAGGGTCCCAATCTTTTGGGTGCCCACCCCAGGGGTGCCAATTTTGTGGGGTTTCACATCTGCGAGATGTCCCTGTCCACCCAGGGGTCCCAATTTTTTGGGTTCTCTTGCCCAACGAGAGAGAGGTTCCCAGTTTGTGGGGTCCCACATCCCTGGGATACCCCTGCCCAGGCAGGGGGTCCCCACCCAGTGGTGCCCACGCCAGCCCCTCGCAGCCCCCACCCCTGCCGGGGACAGGGTGCGGGCGCCCCGCCGTGCCCGCGCCCTGGGCACAGGAGGGACCGGAGGCGTTTCTGTCGCGCCCCGCTCGCCCTTCCCCTGCCCCCTCCCTCCCCGCACACTGGGGACCCCCTGATCCCCTCTTTGTCACCCTGGGGGGGCACGGTGGCACCGCATGACCCCCTCTCTGTGACATCCTCGAGGTGGCACCTGCACTTTTTGTCACCGCCACCCTCCAGTTTGTCACCAGCGCCCCAAAGTGGGGGGCAGCCCACGTCCTACAAGGGGAGATATCAGCATTTTTGGGGTCCTCCCACCACTTCTAAGTCCCCGCACCCCCCCGAGGATGCTGTGTGACCCCGCACCCCCCGCGCTGCCCCAGCCGCAGCATCCCTCGAGGGGCCCTTGGGGACTTTGGGGACCGTCCCCGTGTCCCCCCCTCGTCCCCGCAGTACCTCCGCTGCTGCTCCATGTGACCGGGCAGGAGTTTCAGTCACACCCTCACCTCCTCCTCCTCCTCCTTCTCCGCCTCTGCCCCGGGAGGTGATGCTGCTAGTCCCGCTGGGGACGCGCCGGTGACACCGAGGGGACACAGCGTGTCACCCCTCGAAGGGACTGCGGGGTCGCGGTGGCTCCTGGAGTCCCACCGAAATGAGAGCTGGAGGGCTCGGGATGCTGCCAGTGCCAGTTTGGGGGTGGGTGCTCGTTTGGGGGGTAGGTTGGGGTCTCCAGGGAGGTCCCGAAGTCCCCTCCCATCACCACAAAGTCACGCCCCCAGCCCGTGCCTCAATTTCCCCCTTGCTCTGCAGGGACCACCCGGAACTGATGTCCTGGAATTGGATTTATTTTGGGGGGTTTTGGGGTTGGGGCTACTGGGATGGGCTGGTGGGCCAGCGGGGTGGGCCAGGGTGTGGCTGGGCTGGTGGTCATCAGGGCTGGGGGCTGGCCAGGCTGGAGGGCTGCAGACCAGAGTCCAGGTGGCGTGCATGCATCTGGTGTCCATCCAGACCAGTGTCCATCCAGAGTGGGATCCATGCATCTGGTGTCCATCCAGAGTGGGATCCATGGCTCTGGTGTCCATCCAGACCAGTGTCCATCCAGAGCGGGATCCATGGCTCTGGCATCCATCCAGACCAGTGTCCAACTTCTCCTGCCTCCGCCCACCCCAGGCTCCCTGGCCAGGGCTGCTCCTCACTGCAGAGTGGACAAGACCCACGGTCAGTCCCAATGACCCCAAAACCCCTCCCACCAACCCCCCCAGGCCACCCACCCCAAGCCCTGGTGGCTCCGGTGGCCCCTGGAAGCCGGGCCAGCTCTGCATCTCCTGGAAGAGGCGCTGCCGGGGCAGTCGGTGCGGCCGAGCTGGCGGTGGCCGCGCAGGGTGAAGTCCGGCCGGACGTGGCCGGAGCGGACAGCGCAGGGCAGGAGCTCGTCCCGCACCAGGGCCAGCGTGGCGGGGTCCGGCAGGGTGGCCGTGAAGTCACCGACGATGCCAACGCCGAAGCCCTGGGTGTTGTAGCCCTTGGTGTGGGCACCCACCCAGTGCCACCCCCGGCCCTCGTACAGGTACCCGTCTGAGCCCACCACGAAACTGCGGGGACACGATGGGGACAGTGAGGGGACAGTGGGGGCCGTGATGGGGACTGTGGGGGGACAGTGGTGGGGACTGCAAAGGGACAGGAAGGGGACAGTGAGGGGAGAGCAGTGGGGATAATGCAGGGACAATGGTGGGGACTATGGGGGCTTATGGGGACAAAAGGAGAAACGGGGATGGGGACTGTGGGGGAGACAGGGATGGACTTGGGATTTTGGATTTGTCTCTTGAAGGGACAGGGCTGGGGACTGGAAATGGACAGGAAGGGGGACTGTGGGGGGTTATGAGGACAGTGTGGGGACAGGGATGGGGACTGTGAGGGGATAGTCGTGGGGTCCATGAAGGGACAGTGGTGGGGACTGCAGGAGGACAATGATGGGGACTGCAAGAGGACAATGATGGGGACTGCAAGGGGACAGTAGTGAGGACCATGGAGGGGCAGCTATGGGGGCTATGAAGGGACAGTGGTAGGGACTGCAGGGGACAATGGTGGGGGCCATGGAGGGACAGTGATGGGGACTGTGAGAGGACAATGGCAGGGTCTGTGAGGGGACAATGACAAGGACTGCAAGGGGACACGGAAGGGAAGGGTGACAAGGACCATGGTGGGACAGTGATAGGGACCACAGGGGATGACAGTGACCTTAGGGGTTGACAGGAACCATGGGAGACAATGACCGGCCCATGGGGGTGACAGGAGCCAGTGGGGGTGACAGTGCCCACAGGGGTACAGTGACCACGCCCACAGGGGATGCCAGGGCCCGTGGCGGGTGCCACCACCCCGGGGAGGTGACAGTGACCTGTAGCCGATGTCGTCCCAGCCACGAGTGTCCTGGTGGAAGCGCTGCATGTCCCTCATGGCGCGGGCGCAGGCGCTGAAGGTGCGGCAGGGCCGTGCCGGCTCCAGGGTGTGGTGCAGGAACACCGAGCCCAGCGGGGGCCGCAGCGGGGCCGGGGGGCCCCGGTAGGGACGGGCGCCCCACTGGCAGCGGGGCACGATGGCCGGGCACTCTGCGGGGACAACAGGGGGAGATGTCCCCTGAGATCCCGGGGACACGGCAAAGGCTTGGAGGGACATGGGACTTGATGGGGACATGGCAGAGTCCACCAGAGGACAAGGGGCTCTATGGGCCCCTGGGAACATGGCAGAGGCCATATGGGGACAGAGAGCTCCTTGGGGACATGGCCGAGTCCACCAGGGGACAAGGGACTTGACAGGTCCTTGGGGACATGACAGAGACCATGTGGGGACACGGGACTTGATGGGGACACAGTAGAGTCCACCAGGGGACAAGGGGCTCCTTGGGGATGTGGTGGTATCCAAGGGGGGACAAGGGGCTGGATATGTCCCCTGAGCCATTGGGGACATGCAGAGGCCATTTGGGGACAAGGTGCTTGATGGGTCCTTGAGAACACGGCAGACGCCGTGTGGAGACATACGGGGTGACAATCCCTGTCTGGAGGTGACAATGCACATTTAGGAGGTGACAATCTCTCTTTAGGGGGTGACAATCCCCGTTTGAGGGGTGACAACCCCACTTAGGGGGTGACAATCCCTGTTTGGGGGATGACAGTCCCTGTCTGGGAGATGACAACCACTGTTTAGGGGGTGACAACTCCATTTGGGGTTGACAACACCCATTGAAGCAGTGACAATCTGTATTTGGGAGGTCACAGCTCCATCTAGGGGGTGACAACGCCCATTTGTGCGGTGGCAATCCTTGTTTAGGGGGTGACAACCCCTGTCTGGGAGGTGACGACCCCAGTTTGGGAGGTGCCACCCCCACTTAGGAGGTGCCACCCCGCCCGTACCCACGTAGCGCTCGCTGAATTCCTGCGCTGCCCGACGAGCCACGGCCACCACCTCTTGTGTCCCCATGTCCCTCAGGAGCTCCGGGCTGGGTGACAGCGTCCTCAGCACCCCCAAAACCGCCGCCACCTCCTTCTCCAGCCGTTCCTGTCCCGCCAGCGCCGCAAAATCCCGGCGCCGATAACTGCTGGGGGCTCTCCCCGCTTCTGAGCCATTCCCGACCCCGTAGTAGCCCCGGAGCAGCTCGGCCACCGGGAGGGGTCCCCGCGCCAGCTGCGTCCCCAGGATCACCCCATCCATGGCCCCGATGGCCACAGGCTCGGGGACAGGGGACGGGGGACCCCTCAAGGTGTAATTTTGGGGGCTCTCCACGTCGTCCCAGCAGCCGCTGGGTCCCAGCGTGGTGGCGTTGCTGTCACCCCCCTGCGCCAGCAGGAAGGATGTCCCCAAAGCCTCGGCGATGGTGACAGCCAAGAGGGGGTCGGCGGCCGGGTCGAGGGTGGGGAGGGGTGGCCCAAAGCCCCCGGATCTCAGCCCCGCCTCGATGCCGGCCAGGAGGGGACCGAGGGCCACCGTGGAGCCGTCGGGGGCCAGCACCGCCCCCAGCTCCGGGGTGGCCGGGTCGTGGCGGAGGAGCTCGGTCAGGAGCTGCCACTGGCCTGGGGTGAGGGCCGGGGGGCGTTCGGGGGTCCCGGGGGGCTCGCCCAGCACCGCCCGGCACCCCGGGGTGCTGCAGACCCCCAGCCCCCTCCCCAAGGCTGCGGCGGAACCGGGGGAGCCGCCCCGGGCCGGGGACTCGAGGGCGTCCAGGATGTCCAGCACCGAGTCCATGTGGCGTGGAGGGACAGTTCGGGACACAGCTGGGGACATGCCTGGGGGGACAGAGGGTGGGGGGCGAGGGGCGTTAAGGGGTGAGGTGGGGGTGGGAGGAGGGGGAGGCACCCAAAATTGTGCCAAAAGCAAGGGGAGGGCACCCGAAAGAGGAGGAAAGGACACAAAAGAGGAGAAAAGGACACAAAAGAGGCGGAAAGGACACAAACAAGGGGAAAATGAACCAAAATAGGGGGAAACACCCAAAATAAGGAGAAAAGTAACCAAAACAGGCGGAAATGGACCCAAAATCAGAGGACAAAGGGTGTCCTGGGATGTCATGAAGTGTCGTGGCACGTCCCTACCTGTGCATGGGCAGGAGCAGACGCTCAGTGCCAGGAGCAGCCACGGGAACATCCTGAGGGACACGGAGACACCTTGAGGGACAGGGGGACAACCTGCGGGACACGGGGACACCTTGAGGGACACAGAGGCACCCTGCAGGACACGGGGACACCCCGCAGGACACGGCCCGGGACCTTCGGGACTTTGGCCCCGCCGGGGGCGGGGGACAGTGACACACGGGGGAGGGACAAGGACACAGGGAAGGGGACAGGGAGACACGGAAAGGGACAGCGACACACGGGGCGGGGGGACGGGGACACACAGGGAGGAGGGGACACAATGCCACCAGGACACATCAAGGACAGTGTCACCACACCTGTGGAGACGCTGCCACTGTGACATGTCAGTGCATGAAGCCACCAGGACATGTCAGGGGACACTGCCACCATGTGACCTCCCCGGGAACGCTGACCCTTGTCCCATCCCCAGCCTGTCCCCAGGGGCAGGTGGAGTCCCCTGAGTGCGGTGGCTCTGGGATACCCTGACAGCTGTCACCCGCTTCCGGGCCACTTGTCACCAGCAGAACAAGTTCCCTGTCCTGCCCTGGTGGGCGGTGACATTCAGCTGGGACACCGAGGTGGTGACAGTGGGAACATGGTGGCAGGAACTGCACCAGGCAGAGCTTTGCCAGGGCTGAGATGAAGGTGCTGGTGGCTCTGTGGTGGCATTGACACCAGTTCCTGACCCCACCCATGTCCCCCCATGTCCCCCTCCATGGCCATGTCCCCATCCATGTCATTGTCCTCCACATGTCCCCATTCATGCCTTAGTTCAATGTCATTATTTTTACCCCAGTTTCAGGAGTTTCAAAGGGATGAACAGAAACAAAAAAAAATCAAGGTTAAAATAAAAGGATTCATGTGTCTATGCCAGCAAAGCATTCACATGCTTAGGTGGGTAGGAAGAACCTTTTTAGGAGGGGTTTCCACCCCACTGTCTCCAAAACTGTGGGTTTTGCCCCAGTCCATTCCCATTTGGCTGTGGAAGATGCCTGTGGGCCAGAGAGAATTGAAACAATAGATTAATGGTGGAGGAGATCTCCAAAGCCATCCAGGGTTGCTTGATGCCACGAGAAGATGCAAAAGGTGAGATTTTTCTGGGGTTGCAACTCCACAAATCCACTCTCCACAATGGATTTCTGATGCTGGTCTGTAGATGTGTCCAGGTGCCCACGGGGAGCCAGGAGGGTGTGGAGCCCCCCAGGGAGGTGTCTTCCCCTGGCTTTCTCTTCCCTGTTGTGGCCTCTCAGCTGCCCCTGACACCCTCAGTGTGCTGGGATTTCCCTCCTGGGGACAAGGACGTTCATTCCCTTCCAGGAGCCCAATGCCCGGCTGGGGCTCCAGGGCAGGGGATCCTTGAGCAGCTGCCCCAGAACCTCCGCCAGGGTCTCCCAGCACAGCCAGAGCTGCTTGGCCTGGCCTGGCCCTCAGCAACAAGGAAAGCAGTCAAGACTCAGCAAGTCCCTCCCAGGACCCCTCAAGTCCCTCATACCCAGTATCCCCCACAACCCCTGGAAAGTCCCCCTATGTCACAGTTCTTGGCCATGTCCCCCTATGTCGGAACACATGGCCATGCTTCCCAAAATCCAAATCCATGTCTTAAGTTCAACATCTTTATTTCTGGCCTGGTCTTGGATGTTTTGAAGCAATGAAGGGAAAGAAAAGAAAATCCAGGCAGCGAGGAGCCTGGTGGACCCCGCCAGCCAGGATCAATGGGAGCATGGATCACTGGGGCTCTGCCCAATGGGGGTCACTGGGGATCATCCAACACCAATCCTCCCATGGGGGATGGAGCTGGAGCAGAGCACGAAGCTGTTCCCAAACTCAGGGCACTCACAAGGCTTCCCTTAGTGGTGGCTTGTTGGTGTCGGGTCAAGTGAGAGCTCCTGGAGAAGCTCTTCCCACACTCAGGACACTCGTAGGGCCTCTCCCCAGTGTGGATGAGCTGGTGCCTGATCAGGTCAGAGTTGTACCTGAAGCCCTTTCCACAGCTAGGGCAGCAGAAGGGCCTCTCATCCGTGTGGATCTGCTCCTGCTTGAGATATGAACTGGTCTGAAACTGCTCCCCACACCCAGCACACTCGCAGGGGCTCTCTTCCGTGTGTGTCCACTGATACCTGAGGAGATGGTAGGTGGTCAGAAACCTCTTCCTGCATTCTCCACATTCACAGGGCCTCTGCCTCGCGTGGCCCCTCTGCTGCTGCATCAGGTTGCTGCTGTGGATGAAGGTCTGCCCACAGTCCCCACACTTGTAGGGACGTTTCCCTGTGTGGCTCCTCCAAGGGACACTAGTTGGGAACTCGTGCAGAAGCTCTTTCCACACTGCCCACACTCACAGGGCCGCTCTCCAGCGTGGATCTTCTGGTGCTGGATCAGGGCAGAGCTCCCTCTGGAGCTCTTCCCACACTCCCCACACTCACAGGGCTTTTCCCCTGTCTGGATCCTCTGGTGGTAGATAAAGTTGGAGCTGTCTCTGAAGCCCTTCCCACACGCCCCACACTCACATGGCCGTTCTCCCGTGTGGATCCTGCGGGGGACGATCAGGCTGGGGCTGTCTCTGAAGCTCTTCCCACAATCCCCCCACTTGTAGGGTCTTTCCCCAGTGTGGATATTCCAGTGGTGGGTCAGGTAGGATCTCTTACTGAAGCCCTTTCCACATTTTGAGCCCTTGTGAGGCTTCTCCCCACCGTGAAGCTGCTCACGGACACCCAGCTCCAGCTGCATCTCCAGCCACCTTCCTGGGCCAGGATGGGTCTGTCCTCCTGGGATCTCTGTGGTCTGCGTTTGCAGCCCGTCCTCATGCGGGATCTCTGGGGTTTTTCCTCCCCGTTGGATTCCTGAGCCGTGGAGCTGCTCAAAATGGCCTCATCCTTGAGATTGTGTGGCAGAGATTTGTCCTCCCTGGTCTCCATCCTCAGCTCGTTGCCTCGGGGAAGAAGGACAAGGAGAGGATGGGATTTTCCTCCACGCCAGAGGGAAGGGGAAGGAGATCCCCCCCAGTCCGTCCCTGGCAGGACAGTGTTGGCAGGGGCTTGTCCTGCAGCCAGGGGCCGTGCTGGGCTGGGAGATGGAGCAGAGGAGAGGGGGAGAGGGGCACTGACTTCCTCCTCACCCGCCTGGGGCTCCCGGGACATCCTCCTCTTCCTTGCAGTCTCCTGCTCCTCCTCTTTCATCCGGCCAAGGTTGGGGAATGGGAAATCCTGGTTTGGGGCAAAAAAAGGGCTGAGCGCGTTGGGTTTGATGGTGCCAGTGCCCAAGGGCAGCTGGAGAAGCCACCGCCCCTTTCAGCCTCGGAGGGCCTGGACCCTGCTCATCTCCAAAATCCAAACATCCCCTGCTCCGCAAAAAAAGACCCTCCCGGAGACCCCCCGACGGATTTGGGGCGAGCTCCCCCTCCCCGCTCACCTGCGGGTTGCGGGTGGGCGATGCTGCCGGACCCGGGGAAGCCGCGGCGTGAGCGGGCGGGCGGGGAAACCGCGTGGTTTTCCCCGGCTGCTGCTCCTGCTCCTTCTGCTCCTCCGCTTCCTCCTCCCGCCGCTCTTCCCTTTCCTCCTCCCTCCCTCTCTCCCTCCAATTCCTGCTCTTTCTGTTCCTCCTCCTGCTCCCCTGCCTCTCTGCCTCACGCTCCTGCCTCTCCTTTTCCTCCTCCTCTGTCTCTCCTCTTCCTCCCGCTCCTCCTCCGCTCCCAGCCCGGCCCGGGCAGGTGCCGACACCCAAAAGCAGCCGCGCTCTGCCCCGGGGGTGTCCCCAAAGCGGCCCCGCCCCGCGCGGCGCTGGGAGCGATACTGGGAGCGGCGGGGCCGATCCCGAGAGCCCCGGGCAGGAACTGGGAGCGCTTTCCCTGCCAGTGCCGCTCTTACTGGGAGCACTGGGACGGAGCTGGGAGCAAACAGCGCCCGGACCCGGCTACGGCCGGAGGTGGGCGGGGCCAGGCGGGGCGGAGCTATGCAAATCCAGGAGCGATCACGCGCTGTGATTGGTGGGCGGGAGCAGCGCGGGGTTTCCCTGCTCAGGTGAGGGTCGGGGGGGCGGAGCGATGGCGGCAGCGTCCGGTGAAAGGGACCGGGACCGGGAATGGGGACAGGGACCGGGAATGGGACTGGAAATACGGGACTGGGACCGGGAACGGGACGGGGATTGGGAATATGCGAACGGGACTGGGAATGGCAACCGGACTGGGAATATGGGATGAGGAGTAGGAAGATAGGACCGGGATCGGGAATAAGAGAAGGGGACTGGAAATATGGGAACTGGAATATGGGAGCGGGACCGAGAATGGGAATGTGGAAATGGAAATATGCGAACGGGTATACGAGAACGGGAACAGGAAAGAGAATACAGGACTGAGAATATGGGAACGGAGAAAACGGGACAGGAACGGAGAATGAGACCGGGAATGGGATCCAGACTGGGATGGGAGCTGGACGGGACCAGGAGTGGGGTGACATAGGAACAGGCGGGGTACATGGGAGTGGCAGCAGGGAGAGGTGCATCCGGGACAAGAGGACACCGGGAACTGGGACAGGGGGACATGGGGATAGGTCCGGAGTAGGGGGTGCTTGAGCAGCTGCCCCAGAACCTCCGCCAGGGTCTCCCAGCGCAGCCGGAGCCGCTCGGCCTGGGGTCCCTAAAGCCCTCAGCAAGCCCCAAGTGCCTCCCAGGAACCCTCAACTCCCTCAAACCCAGCAGCCCCACAGCCCCTGCGAGTTCCCATGTCTCCATGTTTTAGTTCAACATCTTTATTTTTACGCCAGTTTTGGATGTTTGGAAAGGACAAAGAGAAATGAAAAGAAAATCAAGGCTGCAGGGAGCCAGGAAGAGGAGGAGCCCCCCCAGCCAGGTGTTTTCTCAACACAGGGCAACGGCACCACAGATCAGTTGGGCTTTGCCCACCAGGAGTCACTGGGGAATCATCCAACACCCATCCTCCCACAGAGCTCTGCACATGGAGCTCTTCCTGCACTTGGGGTACTTGCAGGGCTTGCCTTAATGGTGTCTCCATTGGTGTTGGGTCAAGGCTGATTACTTGTGAGCCTGTGGGGATCCCTGCTGGAGCAGTCTGTTCCTGAGGGCTGTGTCTTGTGGGAGGGATCCCAGGCTGAAGCAGGACAAGGATTCCTGTCCCTGAGGGGGAGGCTGTGACATGACCTGACTGTGACCACCATGCCCTGTGCCTCTGGGTGGGAGAGGGAGGGAATATGGGATAAAGTTAAGCCTGGGAAGAAGGGAGATTTGGCTAACTTGTGTGATAACTGATAAAAGATTTGTGTTAATCATAAAAGTATTGGGGTTTGTATAAACCAGAATACTAAGGGCTGAAGTGAAGCATAGACACTAGATAGAGGAAAATATATGATTAAATCATTCTGTTTTAAATCCCCCTGTTATGAATATTATGTTTTCTAAATAAGTCTACTACCAGTTTGCAAAATCAGACTTTCCAATAGATTTTACAAAATGATACTGCCTGCCTTTGTTTGATCAATGCTGCCTATGTACAAAGACCAGACTTCCCAATTTTTGCCGGTTTTTATCTACCAAGACCAGATAGTTATCTATGAGACTATCGCCCAGATGTTTATTCGACCACCACTGCTTACCTGGCAAAATTATGACAGCAAAAAACATTGATTATAACGAGAAACCATACTATAGGAAGAGGCTACAAACCAAGGTTTGATGGAGCGTGGAGTGGGCGGTGACCCCCACGTTCCCCAGTGCTGCTTGCTCTGTCTATATAAAATAAAGCAATATAAATTTTGTTAAATATTGAGACTTTTTGTTTCTCATTTATAACAATTTGGTGCCAAACCTGGGACGTCCTTGGAGCCCTGAGAGGCACTGTGATTTCGGGAGGCTCCCCACTACTGTGGCCCTGGTTGGTCAGTGGTTCTCGGGACCCAACGACCTCACAATATAGACTGAGCAAGGAAAGAGCTCCCCGAAGATCGTGGCAAAATCACCTGTAATTCTCGTGCACAAAGACCCAGACAGGATCATAGAAGCTGTAAGTAATTGTCTGGTTTGGTGGAGGTGACTGTGTGCTTGCCTGAATGAGACGTGGATTTTGCCATGAAGTGAGAGCAGAGCCCTTCTATCCGCGGTTCCGGTATCCCGCCAGGGACCCGGCCAGTGAAGGGACAAAGCGAGTGAGGGAGGCTGCTTTTCCCATCCTAGCCCAGGGAGAAGCTGGGGTCTTTTCCCATCCCAGCCCAGGCAGAGGTGGGACCTGGGCAGAGAAAAGCAGAGAGCAACACACGAGTCACAGAGGGAAGAGGGAAAGCTGCTTTTCCCATCCCAGCCCAGGTAGAGGCAAAACTCCTTCCCATCCTGACCCGGGCGGATCACAAGGGGGAGCACAAACACCTCAAGACAGTCTCCTGAGGTAAAAATGAGACAAAGAAAGAGTAAGGTTTTAAGTCTGAATGACCCATGAAGGGGTTCAAGTTCCTGTGATCCACAAAGAAATGAAGATAAGACAAGTAGATTGCCAGAAATACCACCAGAAAGCCCTTTGGGAATAATACTAAGATGTTGGGACACAGGGGAGTTATACAAAGGCCATCTAAAGAAAAATTGTAAAGAGAGGATATGGGACAAGAAAATGTTCCAGGAGGATGAATAGGGGCATGAGGAACTAACTGTATGTACTGGGGACCTTACCATCTAAAGGGCCCTTGATAAAACTAAGAATTGGTCCCCAGGGAGGGAGGTGAATTTTTAGTAGATACAGGAGCCAAAAAATCCACAATTAAACATCCACCAAAAAGGTGCAAACCTAGCACTCGTAGTTGGAGCAAAAGGTGAACCATCTTGGGTCCCTGTTATTAAAATGTGCAAACTGAGACATAGAGCAAAACTGAATGAAATGATCTGTCAGAGGCAGAAAATAATTTTTGGGGAGGGATTTAATAATAGCACTGCATTTGAAAACTGAAGTATCCCAAGGGCAACTTACAATTTATGCCTTCACCCAAAAGGATGAGGAACAAATATGTCCTGAGGTGTGGCATACCCCTGGGGAAATAGGGAAGTTAAAAATAAAACCTACCAAAGTGAAAATCACTGTTCCCGATCTGACTATCCGAGTTTTTCAATATCCAATATCACTGGAAGTGAGATGGGGCCTTAAGCCTGTCATAGAAAACTTTTTGCAACAAGGGACTTTAGAACCACATATGTCCCCACATAATACTCCTATTTTCCCTGTCAAAAAGACAGACAGGAATTACAGATTGGTACAAGATTTGAGGACTATAAACCAACAAACTGTTACCAAATTTCCTGTAGCAGCAAACCCTTACACTCCCTTAAATCAGCTGTCCCCTGACTACACTTGGTACAGTGCAATAGATCTAAAAGATGCCTTCTGGGCATGCCCATTAGCAAAAAGTAATAGAGATTATTTTGCCTTTGAATGGGAAGACCCTGATAAGGGCAGAAAACAACAATTGCATCAGATAGTATTGCCTCAGGGCTTTACAGAATCCCCCAACCTCTTCGGGCAAGCCCTAGAAGAATTGATGCAGTCTTTTGAGCCACCAGAAGGGGTGAAATTGTTACAATATGTAGATAAGCCATTAATAGCAGGAAAAGACAAGAAATCTACTAGAAATGGGACTATAAAACTTTTAAACTTTTTGAGACAACAGGGTTTGAAGGTATCCGAAGCTAAATTACAATTCACAAAACCAGAAGTAAAATATTTAGGATATTGGCTAAGTAAAGGGAAAAAGAATCAGGATCCTAATAGAGTCTCTGGAATACTAAGCCTGGGACCTCCAAAGACCAAACAAGAAGTGAGGAAAAGTTTGGGACTGCTCAGTTACTATCGTCAGTGGATAGAGGGATTTAGTGAGAAAGTGAAATTGCTATATGAAAAACTTATCACTAATCGCCTAAAATGGACAGAGGAGGATGCTAAAAGTTTTCTCCTGGATTTGGAGAGACCATTTGAATTATCTGTAAACACCTCTGATCAAACAGCATATGGGGTGCTCACTCAGGAATGGGCAGGCAGTCAAAGGCCAGTGGGATATTATTCCAAACTGCTGCACCCTGTCAGTCAGGGCTGGCCCACATGTCTACAGGCCCAGTGGCCACAGCACTTTTAACTGAAGAAGCCCAAAAGTCACCTTTGGGGGTACACACCCCCCATAATGTAAGGGGAATTCTGAATCAAAAATCTGAGAAATGGCTAACTGATGCCCCAATATTAAACTATGAAGCTGTTCTAATCACTTCCCCAGTCAGAGAGCTAAAAGCAACAACTGCTCAAAGTCCTGCACAATTCCTATATGGGGATCCAGGAGAAAATTTAGAACATGATTGTGTGGACATTACAGAGTTACAAATAAAAATTGGACCTGACCTGGGGGAAGTTGAACTTAAGGATGGAGTAAAATTGTTTATAGACGGGTCTTCCAGAGAAGTAGAAGGAAAAAGAAAATCGGGACATGCCATAGTAGGAAGAGAAGAATTAAAATCAGTAGAATCCGGACCCTTAAACGCAACATGGTGCTCAGGCTTGTGAACAATTCACTCTTTACAGGGCACTAACTCACTTAAAGGGTTTTAAAGGGACCATATATACAGATTCTAAGTATGCCTATGGCGTAGTCCACACATTCAGTAAAATTTGGGAAAAAAGCAGGTTAATTAACACTCAAGGATGGGGATTGATACATCAAGAATTAATTGTTAGAATACTAGAGGTTCTCAGGGGCCCCACTGAAATTGCTGTGGTCCACATAAGAGGGCACCAAAAAGGAACAAGCTATCATACAAGAGGGAATAATCTGGCTGACAAAGAAGCAAAAAAAGCAGCATTGAAGCAAAAACCAGTTTCTGTATTAAGTGCTACAGTTAGAGATCCCAGCTCCAACCAGGAATTACAGAAGCTATTTACCCCTCAGGAAAAAGAAGCCATAAAGAAATTAAAGGCAGAATAGCATGAGAATAAATGGGTTTTACCAGATGGTAGGGAAATTTTATCTAAAACCCAGGCCAGACAAATTAGTGAACAATTACATCAACAAACTCATTGGGGAACCAAAGCACTAGCAGACCAATTTTTAAAATTTTTTGGATGCATTGACATTTTTGATATTGCAAAGCAGAGCGTCCAGAGTTGTTTAACTTGTCAGAAAATTAATAAAAAAAGTATGCGACAAGGTCCATCAGGACGATGGAAAACTGCTTACAGACCCTTTGAAAGAATATAAACAGATTTTACAGAATTACCAAAAATAGGAAGGTGGAAATATTTACTAGTAACAGTAGATCAATTAACCCACTGGGTAGAGGCATACCCTGCAGCTGGAGCCACATCACAAGTGGTATCCATAATATTGATAGAACACGTAATACCAAGGTATGGCCTGGTCCGAGCAATAGACTCAGACCAGGGGACGCACTTTGCATCAAAGGTGCTTAAGTGACTGACCTCAGCACTAGGCATCAGCTGGGAGTATCACACACCCTGGCACCCTCAGAGTTCTGGGAGAGGTGAAAGGATGAATCAGACGTTAAAACAACAGCTGTCAAAATTAACGATTGAGAATAAAATGCCATGGACAAAGTGCCTCCCACTAGCCCTGTCCAATATACGAACGATGCCAAATTTGAACACAGGGATTTCACCATATGAAATGCTCTATGGTATGCCTTGCCCTAAAGGAGCACGCCTTGATCCAGCCTTAGTTCAGGACCCTTCCCTCCAGAATTACATAACAATCAACAAAAACTTGCAAGAATTAAGGAAGAAAGGAATTTTAGCTCAAACCGTCCCTCTAGGATTGGCCATACATAAGATTAAGCCAGGACAATGTGTTAATTAAAGTATGGAAAGAAGAAAGTCTAGATCCAAAATGGGAAGGACCATATTTAGTTCTGTTAATGACTGAAACAGCTGTATGGACAGCTGAAAAGGGATGGACACATGTAAGTAGAGTCAAAGGTCCTGTAACCCCTCCTACTGCAGGTTGGGCAGTGACATCTGAGCCTGGAGACCTCACAGTTGGAATTCAGAGACTTGATGTTGATACTGAATCAATTTGTCTCAAAGTTCACCCAGTCAGGACTGAAAGTCACCTGTCCTGAACCTGGGTGTGACTGTAACCCATTCATCAAAAAAGGTGTCCATATTGTACTGAGTTGTGGTGGTGTCATTCCTATGGTGGGTATCTTCCATTCGCATTATGTGTCCAACGTAAAAGAAACCAACATAAGGAAACTGTTAAGGTACTTAATACCCTATCAGCACAAGGAAAAATCAAAATCGATAATCATAACTGGTGGAAGTTATTTGAGAATGGAAAGAGAGGAAAAAGGAAAGCCAGAGCAGAGGAATTGGCAAAAGGGTGCCGGAAAGGGTTGCATATACCGTGCTGTTTCAGTTGTACCTAATACTGGAACATTAGAGCTAAAAGCTGGGACAAAATTAAGAAACGCCACCAAAAGAGAGAGACAAAGTGGGAGACCCCAGGACATACTCCCTGCTGCTGAGAAGATTAAACAAACCTTGGCTACTGGCAGCAAGCCCATAGGCCTTGAGGGAGGCAGAGGGATGAAATTAGTCATGGAAGTCATCCTATTGCTAATTATGATGCTTGTTCCAAGTGTTACCAGATAATTGGGTATGGCAGAGCATGGTATCCACCCTTGCCTTCCACACACATATCAATTCGACCTGCTATAATAGGCACAACTTAGAAACTTGCACTATTACAGGAAAAAGTTACTGGGTAGCGACCAGTTTGGGAAAAGGAGGGTGGGCTCCATTGGCATACCAAAGTTGCCCAGTAGGAGAAGCATACCTCTGCTTCACAAAAGAAGGTATGTGAGGATATTCAGATCAGGCAGGAGGTGCAAGATCACTATAAGGAGGAATTGATAAAGAATATAACTAAAACGTTCAAGGGAACAAGGACAAATCGTGACGGAAGTTTTAACTTGTACGAGAAATTGAAACAACAATCTGGCAAATGGGACTTACCCACCTCAGGAAAAGAATTTATTTGTGGAATTAATCAAAGTAATTACTACTGAACTTAACTGACTGTTGGATCTGTGGAGGAATGCAGATGATTGATTACAGCCATGGAGCGGGGAGGGATTAGGCCCAGAGCAGTTGCTGCAGTGGAATCAAATGGAAATATCGAGGGGAGTGAATAGACCTAAAGGAGGAGTTCTAAGTCATGAGGTAACAGGAGGGGTATGTATAACACGTCAGGGAACTAAATTGACCCAATATGTGGGGCATATCCCCTCTAAGACTATCCTGATTACAAATACAAGCAGTCAGCCTTGGTGGCCCGAAGCTCCAAAAGGATATTGGGGAAAGTTAAGTAAAGGTAATTGTATAAAGAACAATTTTACAGGACTATGCTGGTATAATAAGAATAGAGCTAATCCATACAAAGAAGTAAAAAGTGTAAGAACCTACTGGCAACAACCTGAATCACTTAAACTAAACTGGAAAGCCCCAGACAAAATATTTTGGATCTGAGGGAAAACAGCTTATAATATCCTACCAAAAAGATGGAGGGGGACATGTACTCTAGGGATGATCCAGCCTGCGTTTTTTACATTACCAAAGAAAAAGGTAATAGAGTGTTAGGAGTTTCCTTGTATAAAGCTTTGTATCAAAAGAAAAGGAGCCCAGCCATAGGGGGAACACAAATCTGGAAGGATGATAAATGGCCCCCAGAACGAATTATCGAGTACTATGGACCAGACCTGGGCTCAAGATGGGAGCTGGGGCTATCACACTCCAATTTATATGCTAAACAGAATTATCAGGCTACAAGCCATTATAGAAATTACCTCCAATTGAACAGCCTGAGCAATGGAATATGCAACATAGGAGAAGATTTATTGTATTGTCAACGGGAAATCGCTCTCCTCTCCTCTCTCTTCGCTCTTCTCTCTTCTTCTTCTTCTCTTCACTCTCTTTATTCCCTCCCTCTTCCCCTCCTCTCTCTCACCATCCCCCTCACCTGCACTCTCTTTCTGTCCTGCTTAAGAGCTGTGGCTGGCAGCTCTTAGCAGGACTCTTACCACCCACACCCTGATAATAAATCGCAACTTAGTAACTAGCTTATAGAGTGCCTGAGTTTGTCCTAGAAGCCGTCCACCGACACAAAGTATTCTCGCAACTGGCGCCCATACGTGATCTTCGGGCCGTTCGTCTCTTCAGCTGTGGGACACACCTCCGTGGACGGTAACTTAAAAGCTACTTGTACTTATCTTCTCGGTATTGCGAGCACAGCCTGGCGTTGCAGTGCGGCGTTCTTAGCTGGAGCTCCTAAAATATTTCTGTCGAGACAGCCAGCGGGCGAGGGAAGCCGAGCCTTGGGTGGTCTGTCTGACAGCCTCGAGCACAGACACTGCCGCAGTGCGGTGGTGACTGGAGCTCCTGAGGAGTCTGCTGTGGAAAATCCTCGAGCTCGGAGACACTGTGGATCGGTGTCTCCTGGAGCATAGCGAGGACGTGCCACGTGCGGGCTTAGCACAGCAGGCGCTGCATAGCACCGCCTGAGCTGCTGCTCAGTGTTGGGGGAGATCCCGAGCGTGCTACGCTGTTGCCTAGCGGCGCATAGAGTGCTGCTCAGAGGGGATCGATATACAGAGTTCTCCGTGCCACGGGACTGCCTGGCCAGCGTCTCTGCGAAGGGCCCGGATAAAGGACACTGTATCGGCAATACCGAGGTTAGTACATAATTAAATAATGGGACAGATTCACTCCGCTCAAGAGAGAGCACTCTATAAGCAACTAAAGCATTTGTTAGGTTCCACTCAATATAACCTACCTAAACAGGAGTTAAAAAATCTCTTAGAGTGGACTTTACTTAACTT
>JAREIS010003057.1:0-21111 GCA_030060385.1 Muscicapa striata striata | reverse complement strand
TTTTTGGGGATTTTGGGGAAATTTTTGGGGGAATTTTTTGGGAATTTTTTTTTGAATTTTGGGAATTTTTTGGGGATTTTTCCCCCCTCACCTGGCGTGCCCAGGTGTGCATCCGTGCGTGCCAGGTGAGCTCAGCTGTGCCCAGGTGAGTTTGGGGCTATTCTTGACATTTCCTGGCCGGGTTTTCAGGGATTTTATTCGGATTTTGGGAATTTTGGGGGATTTGGGGATTTTGGGAATTTTGGGGGATTTGGGGAATTATTTTCAAATTTTTGGGGGGAATTTTTGGGGATTTTTTGGGGACTTTTAGGGATTTTTAGGGGATTTCAGGATTATTTGAGGAATTTTGATTTTGGGAATTATTTTGCAGAATTTTGAGGATTTTGAAGGGAATTTTGGGAATTTTTCAGGAGTTTGAATTTTAGAGTTTTGGGGATTTAGAAATTTGAGGATTTTTGAGGTTTGGGATTATTTGAGGATTTTGGGAATTTTTGGGAATTTTGGGATTTTTTGTGGAAGTTTTTGGGATTTTTTAGGGAATGTTTTGGGATTTTCTTGGGATTTTTGGTGAATTTTGTGGGGATTTTTTGGGAATGTTTTGGGATTTCCCTGTGCTCACCTGGCGTGCCCAGGTGTGCATCCCGTGCGTGCCAGGTGAGCTCAGCTGTGCCCAGGTGAGTTTGGGGCTATTCTTGACATTTCCTGGCCGGGTTTTCGAAATTTTATTCGGGATTTGGAATTTTGAAATTTACAGGGGATTTTGGGAATTTTAGAGTTTTTGGGCATTATTGAAATTTTGGGATTTTGAAATTTTGGGGTTTGGCGACTTTTTGGGGAATTTTTGGATTTTGGGGGATTTTGGGATTTTTAGGGAATTTTGGGGGGGATTTTTGGGGGAATTTTTTGGGGATTTTTTTTAATTTTGGGAATTTTTTGGGGATTTCCCCGTGCTCACCTGGCGTGCCCAGGTGGGCATCGTGCGTGCCAGGTGAGCTCAGGTGTGCCCAGGAGAGTTTGGGGCTATTCTTGACATTCCCTAGCCGGGTTTTTCGGGATTTTATCTGGGATTTTTAGGGAATTTTAGGATTTTGAGAATTTGGGGGATTTTTGGGGAATTTTGGGAGATTTTTGGGAATTTTAGGGGATTTTTTGGGCATTATTTTGAAATTTAAGGGATTTTGGGGGAATTTTTGGAGAATTTTTGGCGACTTTTGGGGAATTTTTGGGATTTTTGGGGATTTTTGCATTTTGGGGATTTTGGGGAATTTTGGGGAGATTTTTTTGGGAATTTTTTAGGAATTTTTTGGGATTTTGGGGATTTCCCCCTCACCTGGCGTGCCCAGGTGGGCATGCACGTCGTGCCAGGTGAGCGGTGAGCAGCAGGAACACGGTCAGGGTCAGCAGGGCGAAGAGAGACAGGGACATCTTCTCACCTGGACAGGTGTGAGTGACACAGGTGTGACATGGACAGGTGAGATCACCTGGACAGGTAACAGGTGAGAGTGACACAGGTGGGACACAGGTGGGACACAGGTGGGACAGGAGCAGCAGGAACACGGTCAGGGTCAGCAGGGCGAACAGGGACAGCGACATCTTCTCACCTGGACAGGTGAGATAGGGACAGGTGACACAGGTGAGACACAGGTGAGATCACCTGGACAGGTGAGAGTGAAAAAGGTGACACAGGGACAGGTGTGACAGGTGAGAGTGACACAGGTGACACAGGGACAGGTGGGACACAGGGACAGTTGAGAGTGACACAGGTGACACAGGGACAGGTGGGACAGGTGAGAGTGGCACAGGTGACACAGGTGTCACAGGTGGGACACAGGTGACACAGGGACAGGTGGGACACAGGTGAGATCACCTGGACAGGTGTGACAGGTGAGAGTGACACAGGTGACACAGGGACAGGTGGGACACAGGGACAGTTGAGAGTGACACAGGTGACACAGGGACAGGTGGGACTGGTGAGAGTGACACAGGTGACACAGGTGTCACAGGTGGGACACAGGTGACACAGGGACAGGTGGGACACAGGCTCTGACTCAGATTCTTCCTGAATCTGGGGATGGAATTTGGGATTTTTGGGTTGAATTTTCAGGATTTTGGGGTTAAATTTTCGGCATTTTTGGGTAGAATTTTCGGGATTTTTTGGGTGGAATTTTCACGATTTTTGGGTTCAATTTTCGGGATTTTTGGGTAGAATTTTCGGGATTTTTTTGGGTCGAATTTTCGGCATGTTTGGGTGGAATTTTCACGATTTTGGGGTTCAATTTTCACGATTTTTGGGTTCAATTTTCGGGATTTTTTGGGTAGAATTTTCGCGATTTTTGGGTGGAATTTTCACGATTTTTGGGTTACATTTCCGGGATTTTTGGGTTCAATTATCACGATTTTTGGGTTCAATTTTCGGGATTTTTTTGGGTTAAATTTTCGGGATTTTTTTGGGTCGATTTTTCGCGATTTTTCGGTTACATTTCCGGGATTTTTGGGTTCAATTATCACGATTTTTGGGTTCAATTTTCGGGATTTTTTTGGGTTCAATTTTCGGGATTTTTTTGGGTCGATTTTTCGCGATTCTTGGGTTACATTTCCGGGATTTTTTGGGTTAAATTTTCGGGATTTTTTTGGGTCGAATTTTCGGCATTTTTGGGTGGAATTTTCACGATTTTTGGGTGGAATTTTCACGATTTTTGGGTTCAATTTTCGGGATTTTTTGGGTAGAATTTTCGCGATTTTTGTGTTCAATTTTCGCGATTTTTGGATTCAATTTTCGGGATTTTTGGGTTCAATTTTCGGGATTTTTTGGGTAGAATTTTCGCGATTTTTGGGTTACATTTCCGGGATTTTTTGGGTTCAATTTTCGGGATTTTTTTGGGTCAAATTTTCGGCATTTTTGGGTGGAATTTTCACGATTTTGGGGTTCAATTTTCGGGAATTTTGGGGTTCAATTTTCGGGATTTTTTGGGTAGAATTTTCGCCATTTTTGGGGTAGAATTTTCACGATTTTTGGGTTACATTTTCACGATTTTTGGGTAGAATTTTCACGATTTTGGGGTTCAATTTTCGCGATTTTTGGGTTCAATTTTCGGGATTTTTTGGGTAGAATTTACGCGATTTTTGGGTTACATTTCCGGGATTTTTTCGGTTAAATTTTCGGGATTTTTTTGGGTCGAATTTTCGGGACTTTTTGGGTGGAATTTTCACAATTTTTGGGTGGAATTTTCACGATTTTTGGGTGGAATTTCCGGGATTTTTGGGTTCAATTTTCGGGATTTTTTGAGTGGAATTTTCACGACTTTTGGGTGGAATTTTCACGATTTTTGGGTTCAATTTTCGGGATTTTTTGGGTGGAATTTTCGGCATTTTTGGGTGGAATTTTCACGATTTTGGGGTTCAATTTTCACGATTTTTGGGTTCAATTTTCGGGATTTTTTGGGTGGAATTTTCACGATTTTTGGGTGGAATTTTCACGATTTTTGGGTTCAATTTTTGGGATTTTTGGGTTCAATTTTCGGGATTCTTTGGGTCGAATTTTCGCGATTTTTGGGTCACAGTTCCGGGATTTCTTGGGTTAAATTTTCGGGATTTTTTTGGGTCGAATTTTCGGCATTTTTGGGTGGAATTTTCACGATTTTTGGGTTCAATTTTCGGGATTTTTTGGGTGGAATTTTCGCGATTTTGGGGTTCAATTTTCGCGGTTTTTGGGTTCAATTTTCGGGATTTTTTGGGTTCAATTTTCGCGATTTTTGGGTTACATTTCCGGGATTTTTTCGGTTAAATTTTCGGGATTTTTTTGGGTCGAATTTTCTGGATTTTTTGGGTGGAATTTTCGCGATTTTTGGGTTCAATTTTCACGATTTTTGGGTGGAATTTTCATGATTTTTGGGTTCAATTTTCGGGATTTTTTGGGTGGAATTTTCGGGATTTTTTGGGTGGAATTTTCGGGATTTTTTGGGTGGAATTTTCACGATTTTTGGGTTCAATTTCCGGGATTTTTTGGGTAGAATTTACGCGATTTTTTGGGTTCAATTTTCGGGATTTTTTGGGCGGAATTTTCACGATTTTTGGGTGGAATTTTCAAGATTTTTGGATTCAATTTTCGGGATTTTTGGGTGGAATTTTCACGATTTTTGGGTGGAATTTTCGCGATTTTTGGGTTCAATTTTCGGGATTTTTTGGGTGGAATTTTCACGTTTTTTTGGGTTCAATTTTCGGCATTTTTTGGGTAGAATTTACGCGATTTTTTGGGTTCAATTTTCGGGATTTTTTGGGTGGAATTTTCACGATTTTTGGGTTCAATTTTCACGATTTTTGGGTTCAATTTTCGGGATTTTTGGGTGGAATTTTCACGATTTTTGGGTGGAATTTTCGCGATTTTTGGGTTCAATTTTCGGGATTTTTTGGGTGGAATTTTCACGTTTTTTTGGGTTCAATTTTCGGCATTTTTGGGTTCAATTTTCGGGATTTTTTGGGTGGAATTTTCACGATTTTTGGGTTCAATTTTCGGGATTTTTTGGGTGGAATTTTCACGATTTTTGGGTGGAATTTTCGCGATTTTTGGGTTCAATTTTCGGGATTTTTTGGGTGGAATTTTCGCGATTTTTGGGTTCAATTTTCGGGATTTTTTGGGTGGAATTTTCGGGATTTTTTGGGTTCAATTTTCGGGATTTTTTGGGTAGAATTTACGCGATTTTTTGGGTTCAATTTTCGGGATGTTTTGGGTGGAATTTTCACGATTTTTGGGCTCAATTTTCACGATTTTTGGGTTCAATTTTCGTGATTTTTGGGTTACATTTCCGGGATTTTTTGGGTTAAATTTGGGGGATTTTTTTGGGTCGAATTTTCGGGATTTTTGGGTGGAATTTTCACGATTTTTGGGTTCAATTTTCGGGATTTTTTGGCTGGAATTTTCACGATTTTTGGGTTCAATTTTCACGATTTTTTGGGTAGAATTTTCACTATTTTTGGGTGGAATTTTCATGATTTTTGGGTTCAATTTTCGGGATTTTTTGGGTGGAATTTTCGGGATTTTTTGGGTGGAATTTTCACGATTTTTGGGTTCAATTTTCACGATTTTTTGGGTGGAATTTTCACGATTTTTGGGGTCAATTTTCTGGATTTTTGGGTGGAATTTTCACGTTTTTTGGGCGGAATTTTCGCGATTTCTGGGTTCAATTTTCGGGATTTTTTGGGTAGAATTTTCACGATTTTTGCGTTCAATTTTCGGGATTTTTTGGGTAGAATTTTCACAATTTTTGGCTCAATATTCGGGATTTTTTGGGTAGAATTTTCGCGATTTTTGGGTTACATTTCCGGGATTTTTGTGTTCAATTCTGGCTATTTTTGGGTTAAAATGTGGGGGATTTTGGGCTCTCACCTGCGTCGGGGGCAGGTGGAACCAGGTGAGACCCAACCCCAATTTCGATTTTTTGCGTTAAATTTTCCGGATTTTGGGGTTAAATTTTCGGGATTTTTGGGTTGAATTTTTGGGTAGAATTTTCGCGATTTTTGTGTTACATTTCCGGGATTTTTTGGGTTAAATTTTCGGGATTTTTTTGGGTCGAATTTTCGGCATTTTTGGTGGAATTTTCACGATTTTGGAATTTTCACGATTTTTTGGGTTCAATTTTCACGATTTTGGGTTACATTTTCCGATTTTTGGGTTAAATTTTCGGATTTTTTGGGTTTTTCGGGTTTTTGGGTTCAATTTTCGGGATTTTTGGGTTCAATTTAAATTTTGGGGTAGAATTTTTTTTTGGGTGGAATTTTCACGATTTTTGGTTCAATTTTCGGCATTTTCGGTGGAATTTTGATTTTTTGGGTTCAATTTTCGGGATTTTTTGGGTGGAATTTTCACGATTTTTGGGTGGAATTTTCGCGATTTTGGGTTCAATTTTCGGGATTTTTTGGGTGGAATTTTCACGATTTTTGGGTTCAATTTTCGGGATTTTTGGGTGGAATTTTCACGATTTTTGGGTGGAATTTTCGCGATTTTTGGGTTCAATTTTCGGGATTTTTTGGGTGGAATTTTCGGGATTTTTTGGGTGGAATTTTCGATTTTTGTGTTCAATTTTTGGGTTCACGATTTTTTGGGTAGAATTTTCACTATTTTTGGGTTTTCACGGAATTTTCGCGATTTTTGGGTTTTGGGTTTAATTTTCGGGATTTTGGGTGGAATTTTCGGGATTTTGGGTAGAATTTTCGCGATTTTTTTGGGTTCAATTTCCGGGATTTTTTGGGTAGAATTTACGCCATTTTTGGGTGGAATTTTCACGATTTTTGGGCGGAATTTTCGCGATTTTTGGGTTCAATTTTCGCGATTTTGGGTGGAATTTTCACGATTTTTGCGTTCAATTTTCGGGATTTTTTGGGTAGAATTTTCGCGATTTTTGGGTTACATTTCCGGGATTTTTTGTGTTCAATTCTGGCTATTTTTGGGTTAAAATTTGGGGGATTTTGGGCTCTCACCTGCGTCGGGGGGCAGGTGGAACCAGGTGAGACCCAACCCCAATTTTGGGATTTTTTGGGTTAAATTTTCGGGATTATTTTGGGGTAGAATTTTCGGGATTTTTGAGTTAAATTTTCGGGATTTTTTGGGTGGAATTTTGGCGATTTTGGGGTTAAATTTTATGATTTTTGGATGGAATTTTGGCATTTTTGGGTTCAATTTTCGGGATTTTTTTGGGTAGAATTTTCGCGATTTTTGTGTTACATTTCCGGGATTTTTTGGGTTAAATTTTCGGGATTTTTTTGGGTCGAATTTTCGGCATTTTTGGGTGGAATTTTCACGATTTTGGGGTTCAATTTTCACGATTTTTTGGGTTCAATTTTCACGATTTTTGGGTTACATTTCCGGGATTTTTGGGTTAAATTTTCGGGATTTTTTTGGGTGGAATTTTCGGGATTTTTGGGTTCAATTTTCGGGATTTTTGGGTTCAATTTTCGGGATTTTTGGGGTAGAATTTTCACGATTTTTGGGTGGAATTTTCACGATTTTTGGGTTCAATTTTCGGCATTTTTCGGTGGAATTTTCACGATTTTTTGGGTTCAATTTTCGGCATTTTTGGGTTCAATTTTCGGGATTTTTTGGGTGGAATTTTCACAATTTTTGGGTTCAATTTTCGGGATTTTTTGGGTGGAATTTTCACGATTTTTGGGTTCAATTTTCGGGATTTTTTGGGTGGAATTTTCGGGATTTTTTGGGTGGAATTTTCGCGATTTTTGGGTTCAATTTTCGGGATTTTTTGGGTGGAATTTTCGGGATTTTTTGGGTGGAATTTTCACGATTTTTGTGTTCAATTTTCACGATTTTTTGGGTAGAATTTTCACTATTTTTGGGTGGAATTTTCGCGATTTTTGGGTTTAATTTTCGGGATTTTTTGGGTGGAATTTTCGGGATTTTTTGGGTAGAATTTTCGCGATTTTTGGGTTCAATTTCCGGGATTTTTTGGGTAGAATTTACGCCATTTTTTGGGTGGAATTTTCACGATTTTTGGGCGGAATTTTCGCGATTTTTGGGTTCAATTTTCGCGATTTTTGGGTGGAATTTTCACGATTTTTGCGTTCAATTTTCGGGATTTTTTGGGTAGAATTTTCGCGATTTTTGGGTTACATTTCCGGGATTTTTTGTGTTCAATTCTGGCTATTTTTGGGTTAAAATTTGGGGGATTTTGGGCTCTCACCTGCGTCGGGGGGCAGGTGGAACCAGGTGAGACCCAACCCCAATTTTGGGATTTTTTGGGTTAAATTTTCGGGATTATTTTGGGGTAGAATTTTCGGGATTTTTGAGTTAAATTTTCGGGATTTTTTGGGTGGAATTTTGGCGATTTTGGGGTTAAATTTTATGATTTTTGGATGGAATTTTGGCATTTTTGGGTTCAATTTTCGGGATTTTTTGGGTAGAATTTTCGGGATTTTTGGGTTACATTTCCGGGATTTTTTGGGTGAAATTTTCGGGATTTTTTTGGGTCGAATTTTCGCCATTTTTGGGTGGAATTTTCACGATTTTTGGGTTCAATTTTCGGGATTTTTTGGGTGGAATTTTCGCGATTTTGGGGTCACATTTTTGGGATTTTGGGGTTAAATTTTCGGGATTTTTAGGGTGGAATTTTCGGGATTTTTTGGGTGGAATTTTCAGGATTTTGGGGTTAAAATTTGAGGATTTGGGGGTTACATTTTCAGTATTTTTGGGTTACATTTCTGGGATTTTTTGGGTTAAATTTTCAGGATTTTGTGGTTAAATTTTCGGGATTTTTTGGGATCAAATTTTGGGGATTTTTTGGGTGGAATTTTGGCTATTTTGGGGTTAAATTTTATGATTTTTGGATGGAATTTTGGCATTTTTGGATTCAATTTTCGGGATTTTTTGGGTAGAATTTTCGCGATTTTTGGGTTACATTTCCGGGATTTTTTGGGTTCAATTCTGGCTATTTTTGGGTTAAAATTTTGGGGATTTTGGGCTCTCACCTGCGTCGGGGGGCAGGTGGAAGACGCCCAGCGCCAGCAGCGTGATGAGCACGCAGGGCACGAGCACCGTGGCCAGGTAAAACAGCGGCTTCCGGCGCAGAACCAGGTGAAAGGAAACGCCCCCAGGTGAGCCCCAGGTACCCCCCGAGCGGTGAACGAGGCTCCACTGCCCGTTCTCTGGGGGAGGGGACAGGTGAGACCCCAAAATGTACCTGGGGATTCTCAAAATGTACCCGGGAGCCCCGAAAAACCCCCCCAAAAAACGAAAATGACAAAAAAACCCAAAAAACAAAAAAACCCCACTCGAAATGCACCTGGGACCCCCAAAATGTACCCGGAGCCCAAAAACCCCTAAAAACCGAAAATAACAAAAAAAAAAAAAAAAAACCTCACTCAAAATGCACCTTGGAACCCTCAAAATGTACCTGGGGACCCCCAAATGCACCTGGGAGCCCCGAAAAACCCCCCAAAAAAACGAAAATAACAAAAAAAAAAAAATCAAACAAAAAAAAACACTCAAAATGCACCTGGGAACCCCAAATACACCTGAGAACCCCGAAAAAGCAAAAAAACCCGAAAATAACAAAAAAAAAAAAAAAAACCAAACCAAAACCACTCAAAATGCACCTTGTAACCCTCAAAATGCACCTGGGAACCCCCAAAATGCACCTGGGAGCCCCGAAAAACCCCCTAAAAAACCGAAAATAACAAAAAAAAAAAAAAAAAAAAAACCCACTCAAAATTCACCTGGGAACCCCCAAAATGCACCTGGGAGCCCCAATAGTCACCTGGAAACCCAAAAAAACCACAAAAATGCCCCCCAAACCCCCCAAATTTTTTTCCTAAAATCCCAAAATTTTCATTTTTCACCCCAAATCCCCCCAAAATCCCCCAAATTCCCCAAAAATCCCAAAAAATTCACCTTAAAATCCCCCCAAAATCCCCCTAAAATCTCCTTAAAATTCCCCTAAAACCCCCAAAACGCTCCAAAACCCCCTAAAATTTTTCCTAAAATCCCAAAATTTCCGTTTTTAGCCCCAAATCTCCCCAAATCCCCCCAAATTCCCCAAAAATCCCAAAAAATTCACCTTAAAATCCCCCAAAAATCCCAAAAAAATCCCATTTAAATCCCCTAAAACAACCCAAAAAGGTCTAAAATCCCCCAATTTTTTTCCCTAAAATCCCAAAATTTTCATTTTTCGCCCCAAATTCCCCCAAAATCCCCCAAAATCTCCCAAATTGCCCAAAAATCCCATAAAATTTCACCTTAAAATCCTCCAAAAATCCCCAAAAAATCCCATTTAAACCCCCTAAAACCCCCCAAAAAGCTCTAAAATTCCCAAAATTTTTTCCTAAAATCCCTAAATTTCCGTTTTTCGCCCCAAATCCCCCCCAAAATCCCCCAAACTCCTCCAAATCCCCCAAATTCCCCAAATCTCCCCAAATTCCCCCAAATTGCCCAAAAATCCCAAAAAATTTCACCTTAAAATCCTCCAAAAATCCCCAAAAAATCCCATTTAAATCCCCCAAAACCCCCCCAAAAGCTCTAAAATCCCCCAATTTTTTTTCCTAAAATCCCAAAATTTCCGTTTTTCGCCCCAAATCTCACCCTGGAAGTCGGGGGGCAGCGTCACCTGCCCCTCCCCCCCCAGCTGCAGCCGCAGCTCCTCGGGGCCGTAGGAGCCCGAGCGGAAATTCAGGGAGCAGTTCTGCCAATCGAAGGGGAAATGCGACACCTGGAACCCCAAAAATCCCAAATCAGGGACCCCAAAATCCTCAGGATTCACCCCAAAAAAATCCCAAATTTTTGAGCTCAAAATCCCCCAAAATCCCCCAAAAATCCCCCAAAATGGCGGAAAATCCCCCCAAAATCGCGATAATTCCGATTTTTTTTCCCCCTCAGGGTGAGAACTGAGCCCCAAAAAATGCAAATCAGGGACCCCAAAATCCTCAGGATTCACCCCAAAAAATTTCCAAAATTTTGAGCTCAAAATTCCCCAAAAATTCCCCCAAAACTCCCCCCAAAAATGGCGGAAAATCCCCCCAAAATCGCGATAATTCCGATTCTTTTTTCCCCTCAGGGTGACACCTGGAACCCCCAAAATCCCAAATCCGGGACCCCAAAATCCTCAGGATTCACCCCAAAAAAATTCCAAAATTTTGAGCTCAAAATCCCCCAAAACGCCCCAAAATCGCTTTAAAAAGGCGGAAAATCCCCCCAAAATCGCGATAATTCCGATTTTTTTTTCCCCTCAGGGTGACACCTGGAACCCCAAAAATCCCAAATCAGGGACCCCAAAATCCTCAGGATTCACCCCAAAAAAATCCCAATTTTTTTAGCCCAAAATCCCCCCAAAAATCCCCCAAAAAGGCGGAAAATCCCCCCAAAATCGCGATAATTCCGATTTTTTTTTTCCCCGCAGGGTGAGAACTGAGCCCCATAAAATGCAAATCAGGGACTCCAAAATCCTCAGGATTCACCCCAAAAAAATCCCAAAATTTTTGAGCCCAAAATCCTCCCAAAAATCCCCCAAAAATGGCGGAAAATCCCCCCGAAATCGCGATAATTCCGATTTTTTTTTCCCTCAGGATGAGACCTGGAACCCCAAAATTTCAAATCAGGGACCCCAAAATCTTCAGGATTCTCCCCCCAAAAAATCCTAAAATTTTGGAGCCCAAAAATCCCAAAAATTCCCCCAAAAATCCCCCAAAAATCCCCCCAAAAAATCCCGAAAAACCCCAAAAATTCCCCCCAAAATTTTTTAAAAGCCTCCCCCCCAAAAAAGAAAAAAATTCCAAAAATTCCCAAAAGATCCCCCCAAAATTCCCCCAAATTTTCCAGAATTCCCCAAAAATTCCCATAATTCCCAAAAGTTCCCAAAAATTAAAAAAAAAAAAATTCCAAAAATATCCCAAAAACTCTCCCAAAATCCCCCCCAAAAAATAAAAAAAAAAATCCCCAAAATTCCCCAAATTCCCAAATTCCCCAATCCTTTTAAAATCCCTCAAAAAAAAATTCCCAAAACCCCCAAAAAAACCCAAAAATTCCCCCCCAAAATTATAAAAATAAAAAAAAAAAATCCCCCCAAAAAATCCCCCCAAAATTCCCGGAAAACTCAAAATCCCCCAAAATTCCCCCAAATTTTCCTGAATTCCCCAGAATTCCCAAATTTCCCCCCAAAATTCCCAAATTTCCCCCAAAATTCCCAAATTTCCCCCAAAATTCCCAAATTTCGGGGCTCACCCGGATCGGGCAGCGGCTCCGGAAGAGCGCGGGCGGCCTCCAGGTGACGTCACCGGATGACGTCACAACGGCGCGGACCCCCAGGGACACCCCAAATTCTCCGTCATTGCTGGGGGGAGGGGCGGGGGGGGGGGTGAGGGGACCCCGAAATTCCCGAAATTCCCGAAATTTTATCCCGAAAATCCCGAAAATCCCAAAAAAAGGCCCCAAAATGAGCAAAAAACGAAACAAAATAAAAAATTAAAACAACGAAATCCGTCCCAAAAATCCCCAAATTGCCTCGAAATTGCCCAAAATTTCCCAAAATTCCCCAAATTCCCCCAAAACCGCCCCAAACCCACCCGAAAATCCCAGAAAATCCCCGAAAATTCCCCAAAAAATCTCCGAAAATTCAAAAAAAATTTCCAAAAAATTCCTTAAAAATGCCCCAAAATTCCCAAAAATTCCCCAAACCGCCCCAAACCCACCCAAAAATCCCGCAAAATTTGCCAGATATCCCCGAAAATTCCCAAAAACCCTCCCGAAAATTCAAAAAAATCCCGAAAATTCCCAAAATCCCCTAAAACCTCCCCAAACCCACCCAAAACCCTTCAAAAATTCCCTAAAAATCCCCCATAATTCCCAAAAATTCCCAAATAATCCCCAAAAATACCAAAACCGCCCCAAACCCATCCAAAAATCCCTCAAAAATTCCCAAAAATCCCCGAAAATTCCCAAAAATTCCCAAATAATCCCAAAAAATACCAAAACCTCCCCAAACCCACCCAAAAATCCTTCAAAAATCCCAAAAATCCCCGAAAATTCCCAAAAATCCCCAGAAATCCCCGAAAATTCCCCAAACCCGCCCCGAGCCCCTCCCGAAAATTCCCGAAATTCCTCGAAAATTCCCGAAAATTCCCGAAAATTCCCGAAAATTCCCGAAAATCCACCCCAAAATTCCCAAAAATCCACCCCAACCACCCCCGAAATTCCCGAAAATTCATCCCAAAAATCCACCCCCAAAATTCTCAAAAATCCACCCAAAATTCCGGAAAATTCCCGAAAATTCACCCCAAAATTCCCTGAAAATTCATCCCGAAAAATCCCAAAAATTCCCCAAAATCCACGCCAAAATTCCCAAAAATCCACCCCCAAAAAAACCCGAAATTCCTGAAAATTCATCCCAAAAATCCACCCCCAAAATTCCCAAAAATCCACCCAAAACCCCCCAAAATTCCCAAAAATCCACCCCAAAATTCCCTGAAAATTCATCCCGAAAAATCCCAAAAATCCACCCAAAAATTCCCAAAAATCCACCCAATAATTCCCCAAAATTCCCAAAATCCACCCCAAAATTCCTGAAAATCCACCCTAAAATTCCCGAAAATCCACCTAAAAACCCTAAATTCTGAAAATTCATCCCAAAATCCACCCCAAAATTCCCAAAAATCCACCCAAACCCCCAAAATTCCCAAAAATTCACCCCAAAATTCCCTGAAAATTCATCCCGAAAAATCCCAAAAATTCCCAAAAATCCACCCCCAAATCCCCGAAAATCCACCCAAAATCCCCCAAAATTCCCAAAAATCCACCCCAAAATTCCTGAAAATCCACCCCAAAATTCCCGAAAATCCACCCTAAAAAAACCCGAAATTCCTGAAAATTCATCCCAAAAATCCACCCCCAAAATTCCCAAAAATCCACCCGAACCCCCCCAAAATTCCCAAAAATTCACCCCAAAATTCCCTGAAAATTCATCCCGAAAAATCCCAAAATTCCCAAAATCCACCCCAAATTCCCGAAAATCCACCCAAAATCCCCCAAAATTCCCAAAAATCCACCCCAAAATTCCTGAAAATCCACCCCAAAATTCCCAAAAATCCACCCCCAAAAAAACCCGAAATTCTGAAAATTCATCCCAAAATCCACCCAAATCCCAATTCAATCATCCCAAAATCCACCCAAAATTCCAAAATCACAAAATTTCCAAAATCCAATTCCATCCCCAAAATTCAGAAAATCCCAAACCCAATTCCAAAATCCCCAAATTCTGAAATTCATCAATCCCAAATCAAAATTCCCAAAATCCATCCAAATCCACCAAAATCCCCTAAAATTCCTAAAATCCACCAAAATTCCCAAAATTCATCCCAAAATCCCCAAAATTCCGAAAATCCACCATCCAAATTCCCCAAAACTCCCAAACATCCCCAAAATTCCCAAATCCAAATTCCTGAAAATTCATCCAAAATCCCAAACCAAAATCACCAACTGAAATCAAAATTCAAATCACAAACACCTTCATCCAAATCCCCAAATCCTCTGAACCCAATCACCCAAACCTCCCCAAATTCCCCCAATCCAAATTCCAATCCAATCAAATCCCCAATGCCAAAACAAATTCATCTCCAAAACCCAAATTCAAAATCCCAAATTTCCAAAATCCCAATCCCAAAACCCAAATCCCAAACCTCAAATCCAATCCCAACCATTAAACCCCAAAACCCCAAATCCCCAAATTCAAAATCCCCAAATCCCAAAATCCCAAAACCACCCCAAACCCCAAATTCAATTCAACCCAAATCCCCCAAATCCCCAAAACCTCCAAATTCCCCAAACCTCAATTCAAATTTCAAAATCCCAAATCCTCCCAAATTTCCCAAACCCAAACCCCAAATCCCCAAAACCCAAATCCCCAAAATCCCCAAAACCTCCAAATATCCCCAAAATCCCCAAAACTCAAATTCCAAATTCCCAAATTTTCAAATTCCCAAATTCCAATCCCCAAAATTTCAAATCAATCCCAAATCAAACCCAAATCCAAAACCTCAAAACCCAAAATCCAAAACTCAAACTCCCAAATCTCCCAAATTTCCAAATTTCAATCAAATTCCAAAATCTCCCAAATCCCAAATCCTAAATTTTCCTCAACCCCAAATCCCCCAATATCTCCAAACTAAACCCCAAAATCCCAAAACCCCAAAATTTCCCAAAATTCCTCCCAAAATTCCCAAATCCCCAAAATTTCCCAAAATCCATCCAAATCCTCCCAAAATCCCCAAATCCCCAAAATCCCCAAAACCCCAAAATCCTCAAAATCCCTCCAAAACCCCAAAATTTCCCAAATTCCAAAATTTCCCAAAATTTCCCAAATTTCTCAAATCTCTCCAAATCCTAAAATCCCAAATTCCCAAAACCCCAAAACCCCAAAATCTCCAAAACTCCCAAAATTTCCCAAAATTTCCCAAAATTTCCTCAAAATTTCCAAATTTCCCAAATCTAAATCCCCAATCCAAATCTCCAAAATCCCAAAATCTCCCAAAACTCCCTAAATCCCCCAAAACCCCAAAACCCAAAACCCCAAAACCCCAAAACTCCAAAACTTCCCAAAATTTCCAAAATTTCCAAATTTCCAAAATTCCCTAAAATTTCCTCCAAATCCTCTAAATCCCCAAAATCCCCCTTCCAAAATCCCCTAAAACCCAAACCCCAAAACCCCAATCAATCTCTCCAAAACCCCCAAATCCTCCCAAAATTTCCTAAATTCCAAAATCCTCCCAAATTCCCAAATCCCCAAATTTCCTCAAAATCCAACCCAAATCTTCCCAATATCCCCAAATTTTCCCAAAATCCCCAAAACCCCAAAACCCCAAAATCCTCCAAAATCTTCCAAATTCCCAAATTTCCAAATTCAATCCTCCCAAAATCCCCAAATCCTCCCAAAATCCCCAAAACCCTCCCAAAACCTCAAAACTCTCCAAAACCCAAAATTTCCCAAATTCTAAAATTTCCCAAAATTTTCCCAAAATTTTCCCAAAATTTCCCAAATTTCCCAAAATTTCCCAAAAATTTCCCAAATTTCCCCCAATCTCTCCGTACCAGCCCCACGAGCTGGGCGAGCTCGAGCCCCACCGTGACCAGCAGCGGCCTCCCCACCGCAAAATCAAATTTGGGGAAAAAAATAAATTGGGGAGATAAAAATAAAATTTGGGGGTAAAAAGAAAATTTGGGGAGAAAAAAAGTAAAATTGGGGAGAAAAAAATAAAATTGGGGAGATAAAAATAAATTGAGGAGATAAAAAAATCAAATTTGGGGGGGAAAAATCAAATTTGGGGGAAAATAAAATTGGGAAGAAAAAAATAAAATTTGGGAGATAAAAATAAAATTTGGGGAGTAAAAATAAAATTGGGGAGAAAAAAATAAAATTGGGGAGATAAAAAAATAAATTGAGGAGATAAAAAAATCAAATTTGGGGGGGAAAAATCAAATTTGGGGGGAAAAAAATAAATTGGGGAGATAAAAAATAAAATTTGGGGAGATAAAAATAAAATTTGGGGAGAAAAAGAAAATTTGGGGAGAAAAAAATAAAATTTGGGGAGGAAAAATAAAATTGGGGAGATAAAAAATAAATTGGGAGGGTAAAAATCAAAATTGGGGGTAAAAATAAAATTTGGAGGGGAAAAAAATAAATTGGGGAGATAAAAAATAAAATTTGGGGGGTAAAAAGAAAATTTGGGGAGAAAAAAATTAAAATTGGGGAGAAAAAAATAAAATTGGGGAGATAAAAAAATAAATTGGGAGATAAAAAAATCAAATTTGGGGGGGAAAAATAAATTTGGGGGGGGAAAAATAAAATTGGGAAGAAAAAAAATAAAATTGGGGAGATAAAAAATAAAATTTGGGGAGTAAGAAAAAAAATGGGGAGAAAAAAATAAAATTGGGGAGATAAAAAAATAAATTGGGGAGATAAAAAATCAAATTTGGGGGGAAAATAAAATTTTGGGAGGAAAAAAATAAAATTTGGGGAGGAAAAATAAATTGGGGAGATAAAAAATAAAATTTGGGGGGTAAAAAGAAAATTTGGGGAGAAAAAAAGTAAAATTGGGGGGAAAAAAAGTAAAATTGGGGAGATAAAAAATAAATTGAGGAGATAAAAAAATCAAATTTGGGGGGAAAAAATAAATTGGGGAGATAAAAAATAAAATTTGGGGGATAGAAAGAAAATTTGGGGAGAAAAAAAGTAAAATTGGGGAGAAAAAAATAAAATTGGGGAGATAAAAAAAGAAATTGAGGAGATAAAAAAATCAAATTTGGGGGGGAAAAATCAAATTTGGGGGGAGAAAAATAAATTGGGGAGATAAAAAATAAAATTTGGGGGGTAAAAAGAAAATTTGGGGAGAAAAAAAGTAAAATTGGGGAGATAAAAAACTAAATTGGGAGGGTAAAAAACTAAAATTTGGGGGGGAAAAAATAAATTTGGGGAGGAAAAAATAAAATTGGGGAGAAAAAAATAAAATTGGGGAAATAAAAAATAAAATTTGGGGAGTAAGAAAAAAATTGTGGAGAAAAAAATAAAATTGGGGAGATAAAAAAATAAATTGGGAGGGTAAAAAATCAAAATTGGGGGGTAAAAAATAAAATTTGGGGGGGAAAAAATAAATTGGGGAGATAAAAAATAAAATTTGGGGGTAAAAAGAAAATTTGGGGAGAAAAAAAGTAAAATTGGGGAGAAAAAAAATAAAATTTGGGGAGGAAAAAATAAAATTGGGGAGATAAAAAAATAAATTGGGAGGGTAAAAAAATCAAATTTGGGGGGGGAAAATCAAATTTGGGGGGAAAAAATAAATTGGGGAGATAAAAAATAAAATTTGGGGGGTAAAAAGAAAATTTGGGGAGAAAAAAATTAAAATTGGGGGGAAAAAAATAAAATTTGGGGAGGAAAAAATAAATTGAGGAGATAAAAAAATCAAATTTGGGGGGAAAGGTCCCGAGGGGATTTTAGGATAAATCCGGGGGATTTTGGGGGTCCCGAGTGTTTGGGGTCTCGAGGGAATTTTGGGGTGAATTCGGGAGATTTTGGGGTGAATTTGGGGGGATTTTGGGGGAGGGGTCCCGAGGGAATTTTGGGATAAATCCGGGGGGATTTTGGGGTAAATTCAGGAGATTTTGGGATGAATTTTGGGGTTTTTTGGGGGGAAAGGTCCCGAGAGAATTTTGGGGTAAATCCGGGGGATTTTGGGGGTCCCGAGGGAATTTTGGGGTGAATTTTGGGGAATTTTTGGGTAAAATCGGGAGATTTTGGGGCGGATTTTTGGGGGATTTTGGGGAGGGGTCTCGAGGGAATTTTGGGGTGAATTCGGGAGATTTTGGGGGAATTTTGGGGGATTTTGGGATGAATTTTTGGGTTTTTTGGGGGGAAAGGTCCTGAGGGAATTTTAGGATAAATCCGGGGGATTTTGGGGCGGATTTTTGGGGGATTTTGGGGGAAAGGTCCCGAGAGAATTTTGGGGTAAATCTGGGGATTTTGGGGTCCTGAGTGTTTGGGGTCCTGAGGGAATTTTGGGGTGAATTCGGGGATGTTGGGGTGAATTTTGGGGGATTTTGGGGTGAATTTTGGGGTTTTTTGGGGGGAAAGGTCCCGAGGGAATTTTGGGGTAAATTCAGGAGATTTTGGGGTGAATTTTGGGGGGATTTTGGGGGAGGGGTCCCGAGGGAATTTTAGGATAAATCCGGGGATTTTGGGGCGGATTTTTGGGGGATTTTGGGGGAGGGGTCCCGGGGGAATTTTGGGGTAAATTCAGGAGATTTTGGGGTTCGCGAGGGGGGTCCGGGGGTACCGAGCTCCGGCAGGAGGAGGAGGAGGAAGGTGAGGGGGGGTCCGAGGCTGAAGGCGGCCATGGCCGGAGTGGGGGAGGGGCGGGGAGGGGTGGGGGAGGGGCGGCCGCACCTGCTCCGGATGTGGGGGAGGGGCGGGGGGGGGGGGGGAGGGAATTCCGCCCATCCCCCACCCGGAACTGACCCGGGATTGACCCTTCCCCCCCCATCCCGCTCCGGCCCCTCCCCCACCCCAAAAATCGATCCGGGGATCCCAAATTCTCCCCCACCCCCAAATTCTGCCCTCCCAAACCCCAAAACCTCAAAATTCACCCCAAAAATTCACCCCAAAAATTCCCAAAATTCTCCCAAAAAATCTCAAATTCCGACTCCTCCACCCCCCAAAATTCACCCCCAAAAAATCAAAATTTACCCCAAAATTCCCAAAATTAATCCCAAAATTCACCCCAAAATTCACCCCAAAAATTCCCAAAATTCTCCCAAAAAATCTCAAATTCCAGCTCCCCATCCCCCAAAATTCACCCCCAAAAAGCCAAAATTCCCCAAAATTCACCCCAAAACCCAAAATTCACCCCCAAAAACCCCCCAAAAACCCCAAATTGCCCCAAACCACCAAATTTTCCCCCAAAATCTCAAATTCCGCCCCCACACCCCAAAATTCACCCCCAAAAATCAAAATTTACCCCAAAATTCCCAAAATTCATCCCAAAATTCACCCCAAAATTCCCAAAATTCTCCCAAAATCTCAAATTCGACCTCCACCCCCCAAAATTCACCCCCAAAAATCCACCCCCCAAAATTCACCCCAAAAAACCAAATTCACCCCAAAAAAACCCCCCAAAAAGCCAAAATTCCCCAAAATTCACCCCAAAACCAAAATTCACCCCAAAACCCAAAATTCACCCCAAAACCCCCAAAAACCCCAAATTGCCCCAAAACCCCAAATTTTCCCCAAAAATCTCAAATTCCGCCCCACACCTCCAAAATTCACCCCAAAAAACCCAAATTCCCCAAAATTCACCCCCAAAACCCCCAAAAACCCCAAATTGCCCCAAAACCCCAAATTTTCCCCAAAAATCTCAAATTCCGCCCCACACCCCCAAAATCCCCCAAAAAATCAAAATTTACCCCAAAATTCATCCCAAAATTCACCTCCCAAAATTCCTAAATTCTCCAAAAATCTCAAATTCCGACTCCCCCACCTCCCAAAATTCACCCCCTGAAACCCAAAATTCCCCAAAATTCACCCCAAAACCCAAAATTCACCCCCAAAAACCCCCAAAACCCAAAATTCCCCAAAATTCACCCCAAAAACCCAAAATTCACCCCAAAACCCCCAAAAACCTAAATTGCCCCAAACCCCAAATTCTCCCCAGAAAATCTTAAATTCCGCCCCACCCCTGAAATTTCACCCCAAACCTCAATTATTAAAAATTCCCAAATTCTCCAAAATCGTAACCCGACTTCTCCACCCCAAAATCTACCTCAAAACCTGAAAATCCCAATTCGCTCCTGAAAAACTAGAATTCACTCCTAAAACTAATCACCCTAAACTCCCCCAAAACCCCAATTGTTTCAAAACCCCCAAATTTTCCCCAAAAATCTCAACCTGCTCCTCACCCCCAAATCCCCTGGGCTTTCCTCTGCAATTCCCAAATTTTATTCCTAATTCTCTCCCACCCCCAAAACTGCTCCGAACCGCTCCGAACTGGTGCAAACGGGTTTTTATTGAGCTGTCAATCATGCGGGGGGAGGGGGCGGGGCTCTCGCCCTGGGGGGCGGGGCTTTATTGCTGTGGGGCGGGCCGGGTACAGTGCGGGGTCCTGGGGGAGGGTGGGGCTTGGCCTCATGTGCCTGCGGGATTTTGGGAATTTTTAAATTTTTTGGGGTTTTGGGGAATATTTGGGGATTTTTTTGAGGATTTTTTGGGGATTTTTTGGGGTTTTTTTTGGGAATTTTTGGGAATTTTTGGGGTTTTTTTGGGAATTTTTTGGGATTTTTTGGGGAATTTTTGGGGATTTTTTGGGGATTTTTGGGGGTTTTTTGGGGATTTTTGGGGATTTTTTGGGGATTTTTTTGTGATTTTTGGGGGATTTTTTGGGAATTTTGGATTTTTTGGATTTTTGGGGATTTTGAGGGGATTTTTTTGGTGATTTTTGGGGATTTTGGGAGGATTTTTTAGATTTTGGGGGATTTTTTGAGGGATTTTTTTGTGATTTTTGGGGATTTTTTTTGGGAATTTTTGGGATTTTTTTGGGATTTTTTTGGATTTTGGGGATTTTCTTGATTTTTTGGGATTTTAGAATTTTTGAGTTTTTGGGGATTTTGGGGATTTTTGGGGATTTTTTTGATTTTTTTAGCGAATTTTTGGGGTTTTTTTCAGGGACTTTGGGGTTTTGGGGGATTTTGGGGAATTTTTGGGATTTTGGGGGATTTTTGGGGATTTTTTGGGGATTTTTTTATTTTTTAGCTAATTTTTTGGGGTTTTTTTTTCAGGGACTTTGGGGGTTTTGGGGATTTTTTTGGGAATTTTTGGGATTTTTGGGAGGATTTTGGGATTTTGGGGATTTCTTTGGTGATTTTTTGGGGTTTTTTTGGAATTTTTGGATTTTTGGGAGGGATTTTTGGGAATTTTGGGATTTTTGCGAATTTTTTTCCAGTTGATTTTGGGGTTTTCCAGGGGTTTTGTGGGATTTTTGGGGGATTTTGAGATTTTTGGGGGTTTTCTGGGGTTTTGTGAGATTTTTTTCAGAGATTTTTTTGGGTTTTTCAAATTTTTGGGGTTTTCTTCTGAGATTTTT
>JAREIS010003055.1:0-18586 GCA_030060385.1 Muscicapa striata striata | reverse complement strand
CCTTTCCAATACAGAAGTCCTGTCTCTCAGTCCCAGCAGCACTGTGCTGGACATCCATTGAATAGACTTAGAGTTTATAAACAAGTTTTCACATCTGAAACGGAGAAAAGGGAAACTATAGATGCTCTATAAAAGCAAAAATTGTCCACAGCATTTCATTCAAAATTTTTAATTTTTCGTTAAAACATCATGGTGCTTCTCTTTTGCTCTGCAAAGGGGATCCTGGGGCAAATGAAACTTCTTTGAATGTTGAGCAGTGGCTGTGGGGAAAGAGACAACATTCCTTATGTTACTTTTACAGCATACAGGAAGAAATAAAGCACTTTAAGAAAATTTTACATAACTGGAGAGTCTCTAAACCTGAATGAGGCTTCAAAAATTCCAAGAACACCTAACAGGGAAGAGCTGGGCAAAAGGGAAGAATCACATTTTGTGCCCATTTGCTTATCAGTCAACAGCATTTATAAAGCTAGCAACAGACACTCTGCAGGCTACACAGTGAGCATCTTCTGGGACTCCACACAACTCCAGTGGCCCTTAACAGTGCTTGTTAGCAGAGCTCCTGCAGAGCTCTTCAGCCCCAAGTCTTTGCTTTCCTTAAACATTCAAAGCTGTGCTTTCTTGGAACACTACAGCTACATGGCTGCAGTCCCTGCAAAGCAGTGACTGGAGGAGCAGCTGTCACGAAGCAGGTGGATTTCCTCTTTCAACGCCTGGCCTCAAATTCTAGAGGGTGTTTTATGCCCCATGTTACAAGCACTGAACTCATGTTTGCCTAAACACAACTGAACAATCTCTTCCTGAAGAACTGTTGTTTTTTGTTCCTGATCATGTGCTTCTGACATACTCAAAACAAGACTGCCAACAGGCTACAAAGACAAGCAAGAAAAATCATACGATCATAGCAAGAAAAATCAAGATCTAGCATCAGAGAACATGTATGGTATGGTTTAGTACTGAATGCAATCCATGTGCAGGGAAGGAAGGGATGGCTGAAGTCTATGAAGATCTATAAATATCAGGAGTAATGAAAAGAGAAATTTATGAGCAGCTTACTGAGGAAGAGGCTTGCAAGTCTCTCTGCAGGGCTTCAATCTTCTTGCTTTGTTGCTGGACAGTTGCTACCAAACAGGTATTTTCAAATCCAAGGCTTAAGAAGAAATAAAGGCCTTATTATAAAAATCTGCCTGAGCACCAATTCCAAAAAAACAGAGTAAAACATACAAAATCAAGAACATCATTCAAAACCATAATGATTTGCTGCCATACAACAAGGCTACCTAGCTATCTATTGTGGTTTCCAACCAACTTGTGTAGGCAACAGACACTTGGTCCCACTGTGTTGTTCGCTTACAGTTCCACATGTTCTTCCAGTTGTTTCACGGTCTCCAAATATTCCAACACCTGGCCCTGCAGTTTCATGGCAGAAGCTGTTGTTTCTCTTTCCTTTTCCTCCAAGGCAGTCATCAAGTTCTGAACACAACGCTCAGAATTTAGATATTTTTCTTCCATCTCCTGCAACTGTAAAGAAACAGAAAGAATCCACAGTTATCAGGTGAGCTTTTATACAGAGGATTCACGTGCTGCATATACCTGCCCATACCCTTTGACCAAGGAACTGTAATCATCTCAAGTATCTTCAGAGCCTTGTTTCTACTAGCAAATGAACACAAGCTGTGTTACTTCCTATTCTTCTATGTTGCATCTAGTTGTTGCTTGGGGTGATAGCATGTAAAGGAGCAGGAAAGGCCTTTGCAAGGGTTTTACAGAGATGTTTATTTCAGCTACACATGTGCACTGTCCAGAGTTCAGGGAACAAAGGAGATGGGACTTGTGTGGGGGCTCAGGTTTGTTCCATGGGATGAGCAGGGCAGGGAAAACTTTAGGTACAAATTACCAGGGGACAGGGAAACGAGGCAGGAGTGACTGAAAGGCTGACGGACAGGGAGAGGGCACCGGGCTGTCTAGAAAACAGAACAGGGCTTGCTTTGGCCAGATCAAACAAGATCTGCTATCAAGAGAAGACAGCTCAGAGAGGCCTCTCATTTTCCTTAATTGGGAATGCCCTTCTGGGTCTCCACACTTCTACAGCAGCCTCTCCCACCACTCCACAGATTTCCTAGAGCCTGATTCTAAGCACTGACACTGCTGCTCCAAGCCTTCTAGGGACCTGTGATGATGCTCTTTGTATTCACTTTATTTGCTACTGCATGAAAGCATGAACTGACATGCTTTTATTCCTGAAGAAGGAAGGAGTCTTGGAAGTGTCAGAGGAAAACTGCTCCAGTGGATCTGCTCTGGAGCACAGCTGCCAGGGGAACATGGGGAGTTTCCTCAAATGGCAGAGACAACAAATGCAGCACTGAGAGAGGTGCCAGCTCCCACTGAGAGGAAGCGGTGGATCCCTGAGAAATGGCAGCTTTGCCTCAGTGTGGTGGGGCCATGAGGGACAGCAGCAGTTCCATCCCAGTGAGCACCATTTCAGAAAGGCTCCCAGGTGAACTGCAGGTCAGACCTGCTCTGGAGTTGGGAACCACAGCGGGCTGCTTGGGGAGTGTTCTTAAACCAGGAAGACCTCGACTGTAGAGCAGAGAGTGGAATCACTGACCATGAAGTGGGGAAACCCTGAGGAGAGGCAACTCTACCTCAGCATGGTGGGGGGAGCAGAGGCAGAAGGGACAGAGGTAGATTAAAGCCCAATATAACCACTACTTCCTTAGGTCTCTCTCCTTCTGTCTCCCAGAATACTCCTTTGTCCGTTTTCATGATGAACAGCAAAGCAACAAGCACCCCATGATTTATTTTTGTTGGGACAGGCTTTCCATACCTCCACTTTAACCTTCTCCAACTCCTCCTGCAAGCGCAGTTTGTCTTCCTCCGTATCAGCCTCATGGCTTGTAGTAACCACAACAGCAGTCCTAAAGCATCTAAAATTTGATAGGAAACATGTCCAGTTTGGCATAGTTTTTCCCTGATTGCTCCCAAATCAACTCTTTCCCCCTTTCCTATAAGCACAGTGAAAGGAAAGCCAAGTACATGTAAGCTTGGAGAATGCAGCCTAGAAGGGACCTCAGGACATCTCTGGTCCCACTGCCTCCCCAGGGCAGCCTCGACTATGAGGCTAGTCGACTAGTCCTGCCGAGGACTAGTGGGCTCAGAAAATGCCGCAGCAGCGCAGCCAGAAGCAGCCAAGGTGTCCCCTCCGTGGCCCACAGAACTGACCGTCTCTGCTGGTCTGGCGGGCGATGCCGACTCTCCTGTCATACCAGCGCCACCGTCTCAGACAGGCCAGGTCGCCGCGGCAGCCGCGCGGTGCAGCCTGCCCTGGACCTTCTCACTGAGCTCGGCAGCACCGGCAGTGGTGGCACAGAACTGCCCAGACGGGCTACTGGATGGCGACTGCTGTCGCCTGCTGCTGAAGAGCCCCTGAGTCTCTTCTGCAGGGCGCGCCACGCCATGGCCCTGCTGGGGGCAATCGAGCAGCAGGAAGCACCCGGCGCTGCTTGCCTCCGGGTGGGGATGGGAATGAGGGACAAGGAAATGAAGGGGACGAGGACAGGCACAGGGCACAAGGCAGACCAAGTCGCCCCGCGCGGTGGCTGCGGCCAAGAGCCTCCGAGACGGCGGCAGGGACGAAGGAAAATTAATCCACAAACACCAGAGGTTTATGTCCAAAAAGGAGACAGAGGAGTCCTTTTTGCTTTATTCGAATAAAGGGAGAGGCCATAGGGCATTCCCCTGGGATCTCTCAAATTTTTGGAGGACGCAGCCTCCTTTTATCCTAATTTCCCGGCCGCTTTTCCCTCTCTCTTTCCCCATAGGCTGAGGTACTTGAGAGGCACAGACTTCCCGGAACGCCTAAGATTCCCCTCTAATGTATAACCCTTCCTTTTAATTTTTAATTCTTATAGAATTCATAGTTTTCCCCCCCCATTGCTTCTTTCATCTTCTGTTACCCAATTTCATTTACTAGCAAACTTACAGTTTGTTTGTAAAGGCAAATCTCTTTTCCCATTCATTAATCAGTGTAATCCCTCCCATTGTTTCACTTATCTTTAGGTGCTAACTGTATCTACCAGCAATCTACAGCTTGTTTGTAAAGACTAATGCTACATTCCTCTCAATCCCTCCTCTTTTATTTTTAATAATTGTCTTTACAAACTTTAGCTATCATTGACTTAATTTATTGTTCCTGTCCTTTTTGGTTTTGCAATTATTTGCAATGACATCAATTTCTGTCCTTTTGTAGCTATCTCTGGGTCAGTAGGCATGGTTATTACCTGCATCCCTTTGATCACATGTTGAATAAGTTGTACTAAGCAAGGGATCATGCATGATAAAAATATTAGAGTTGTTACAGCACATAAGAGGAAAAAAAGCAGTTGTTTAACCCACAGTCCACCAGGTAACCACGAAAACATGTCCCATTCCTATCCTTTCCATGTTTGGACCGGTACATGAGCCAACTTTTTTATTCCTCTTGCTATTTGTTTCACCACCTTTGCATTGTGATCTATTTGCAAACAGCAGTTTGAGTCATTTAATTTGCCACACACACCCCCTTCTTCTGCTAATAAATAGTCTAATACCATCCGGTGTTGAAATATTGCATTCCTCATCTGAGTAGATTGATCAGCAAGAAGGTTAAGAGCTGTAGCTGTCTGGTTACTTACTATTTCAAAGACAGCTTGTAACCTAATTATCCGATTTAAATTATAAATGGGTTCTCTGGCACCTGATATTAATTCATTAGGATTCCAAGTGGCTGGTCTATAGTGTTGTATGATTCTTTCAGGTGGCCATTCATCATCACCCCACTTTTGGGTGCTCCCCCCAGCCAGGGACACATCAATCGACCGCTTTTCCCTAATTAGATCATCAAATACCTTGATTCTTAATTGGTTTCCCTGAACTTGTGGTAGCAGAAAGAACAGTGGTCTGATATACTCCACATAACATATCCCTGACCAGTTTGAGGGTAACCTGTGGTAGGCATGTTGGCCACAAATCCAGTAATGCCCCTTTAAAGCCCAGGTCCCGTTGGCAAAGGGACCTTCCCAATTTTCATGATCCACTGGGTGATCAAAATACAGCTTGCTTCCTGGGCCTAGTGGTCCCCCAACAATAGTTGCCCCACCATGGGAATCACAGTATTTGCACTTCCATGCTCCCACATGAGGTTTCCAGCTGCAGTTACACCCCAGATCTGTTTTATTAGATTTGGACAAGAACCTGCTAAAAAGAGTTCGAGTTCCGTTCTGGTGTTGCCACTTCCACTGATATTCGCAAACAACATGTGTCTTACTTGTGGAATTATCTCGAGGGCAGCTTAAAAATAAGGAGTTAAAAAACTTATCTCTCCCCACTGCTTTACAGCCTTCCAAATCTCTCTGGTAATTATGGTAGGAACACTTTACCCAGCTACCATTTGAGAGTTTAACATGAGTTTGATTCCATCTGCCTTGATATCTGGAACAATCATAAGGAAGGCAGTTGGGGGTCCAACAATCTAAACCCAATGATAAAGTCCAGTTACAAACACTTTTTCCCACGTACATGCTTCCTGTTCTGTTTAGACAATAAGTGCCTCTTTCAGAAGAATGGAGCCGCCATGGACTTCCTTCTTCATCCCAAAATCCTGTTCCATTATGGACCTCACTCAGGGTGCTAACCCACCATTTAGGTTCGACCAGGCTGGCCACCCATGGCAAGTTTTCAGATCCCCCTGGCCCTCCACAGACCCAGCAATTGCTAAGGTTAAAGGTTTTGCTACTTCTTCTCCTAAAGTTAAAAACTTATTTTCCCATTCTTGGCCCCACCCTAACTGACAATATAAAGGTAAGATCATTAAGAGAAGCATTCTAATGGTGTCATGTAATTTCCTAACCTAATTTGCACTTTCATGTTGTCTTCCGCACCTGTGGTGAGTGAAGGCACAGAAACAGCTTAACATAAATAAAACAGTGACAGCAAAGGGCTGGCCCCCCAGTGACTGGAGATCTGAGAGGAAGGATGCCCACACAAACTATTTCAGCAGGCAGTCCGTGGGTGGGCACACGAGGCTTCCCCCGATGTCAACACACTTGCTACTGCTCCAGTCCGCCCCTGCGGAGTGTCAGTCGTGGCTTCCCGTCCTTCTCCTCCAGCTGAGATGTCCAAATCTCTGGGGCCTCAGAGACCTTGACCCGAGTGTGATGGGTCCACCCGTGTTCAGCTGTCTTGACGGCTGTTTCTGTGGTCAGCAACACCTGGAAATGTCCACGCCACTTCACCACCAGCGGTGCTTCTTTCCACTCCTTAACTAGGACCCAGTCTCCTGGCTGGATGTTGTGAATGGCAAAGTCCAAAGGCAGGGTCTGTGCCAGCTGAGCCTCCTGTCAAAGAGATTTCACAACAGACAGTATCCAAGCCACACAATGTTTTAAATACTTATTGCTTATCTCTACCCCCCACTAGGCTGAGAATTGCAGGGGTAAGGAATTCCAAACATCAATTGAATATCTCTTCTGGGCCTGGCCCTTATTCCTCCCAAAGCCAGGGCTAGGAGCCTATCTACGGCAACTTAGTTTCTATTACCAGCTTCAGAAGGTGTTTCTTTATTTCTCCATTCATTCTTTCAACCCGACCCGAACTCTGGGGGTGCCAGGGGCTATGGAGGTTCCATTGTATCCCTAATGCAGTCATAACTCCGTGAAGAATTTTTCTTATAATATGAGTTACCCTATCTGAGTCTATTGCTTCCACAATCCCATATCTTGGAATTATTTGTTCTAAAAATACTTTAACAACTGATCCTGTAGTTGCTGAAACAGTAGGGAATGCTTTTGGCCACCCTGTTATTTGACATACTATTACCAGAAGATATTTAAATTCTGCCACTCGGGGCATTTTAGTAAAATCCACCTGATATCTCTGGAAAGAACTACAGCCCACGGCCTCCCTCCCCTAGCAAGTTTCTTTGTAACTTTGTTATTGGTTTTAGCACAAATCAAACAACCCTCAGTAGCTCGCTTGGCCAGGCTGAAAAGACCCACAGCATACATTTCGAGGAAGGCTTCTCCCATTGCCTCCTCCCCGAGTACCCTGCGTGGTGCCCCCTTAATGTGGATTGTTGCCACCCTTTTTGGTAAATTCATCACCTCCAATAGGAGAGAGAAAAGTTCTCACGGGCTAACGTCTTTTCCCCTGCAGGTTAATAAACCTCATTTTCCCATAGTTTCCCAAATGCATGTATCACCCCATACGCATATTTAGACTCAGTAAAAACATTCACTGTCTTGTCCCGGTATAGCTCACAGGCTCTGATAAGCGCATACAGCTCAGCTGTCTGAGCTGACCAGGTGGGGGTAACATCCCCCCTTCTTTTAATTGTTTCCCATTCACGATAGAGTATCCTTTAAACCGCCTCCCTTCTATCACCTTTGAAGGCCCATCAATGAACACATTCTCTCCCTCAGGCCAGGCAGTATCTCGTAAATTGTCCCTAATCTACACGCTGGATGGTTTAGTCACAACAGAAAAATCCCTGATCCATGCTCTGCCGTACCCCACTAACCCCAAAAACCGCCGTAACTCTCTGTTAGTCTGGGGTAATGGTATTTGCAAAATCCTTTTTATTCTTTCTGGATCAATACACAATAACCTTTCAGTCAGAATATGTCCCAAACATTTGACTTTCCTTTCTACGAACTACACTTTTTTTTTTTTTTTTTTTTTTTTTTCAACAACAACTTAACTCCTAAGAGTAGAGTAAACAATATTTTCTGCAAAGCTTGTCCAAACAAAACTGGTGACTCTGTATATCTCTGGGGAAGAACTGTCCATTTCAATTGTTGTTTTATCATCTTCCCTCTTTCCTCCTGTTCCCATTCAAAGGCAAAATACTGTTTACTGTCTTCTGTAATCGGACACTCCCAGAAAGCATCCTTCAAATCCAGTACAGAATAATACCGATGTGAGGAAGTGATCTGATTCAAGATCGTATATGGATCCGAAACTGTGGGACGCCTTGGTTTAACAATTTCATTTATTATTGTTAAATCCTGCACCATTCTGTATGTTCCATCTGGTTTCTTAACCGGCAGGATGGGGGTGTTATAAGGAGACATACATGGCTCCAAAAGACCTGCTTTCAGCAGGGACTCAATAACAGGCTGTAACCCCTTATTTCCCTCCCTTGGAAGAGGATATTGCTTTTTAGACAATGCTTGTCCTGGTTGCTTCAAAGTAATTTGGAGAGGTTCTATATCTAGTTTTCCATATTTCCCTGGGGCTGCCCACACTTCCGGATTTATTTCAGTATAAACTTTCTCAGACATTTTATACAAAGATATTACAGTTTCGGACTCTGTGTTACTTCTTACTTTTTTACTCTTGTTACTTTTCACAATGCTAATTTGCATTTCCATTCTAGTTATCAAATCTCTTCCCAGTAAATTACAATCACAATGAGGAGCCATCAGAAACTCATGCTTTTCAAACTCCTCTGACACATTTAGCAAACTCCCATGGCTTTCCCTGTATTACTTTTATTTTCCAGCAAAACTCACAAAATCCTTAAAAGAGAATGCTACTCTTTTCACGTACAATCTGCATTTCCTATGTATTCCTTTATCCTTGTTGCCCTTCTCTTTATCACACACCGTATACCAGAGCCAGTCCCTGTCCTGTCACAGACCAAACACAGCTCCTGCCCCTCATCGGTGCTCCCAGCGAGCACCGCCCGCAGCAGACAGGCGGCTGAGCACCCCGAGCATCCTCACAGGGGCCGGTGGTCACTGCCGGCCCTGCCCGGGGGTGGCGGGGTCAGGCACAGCCCGGCGCTGAGCCCCGGCAGCCCCACAGCCCCCAGCCCGCGCTCCCCGTCCTGCACATCCCGTGCCTGGACCTGCCGTTCATTACCTCACTCACTATGTCTCCACACTTTCTTCAACCAATTCTGTTCCAACGCACAAACACTCTCCATCCACCCGCGGCTGTCGAGACCCCCTCTCGACTCCCCTTTTTGTCCCCCCAGGGCGTGGGTTGTCGAGATCCCCTCTCGACTTCCCTTTTTGCCCCCCAGGGCATGGATTGTCGAGACCCCTTCTCGACTCCCCTCTTTGCCCCCCCAGGGCATCTATATAACATGGCCACAAAAGTTCATTTGCCAACTTATACTCTGGCCACACAAAATAACAATATTTTACCATGATTTCCATAGTTACCTCTTGGTGAATATACAATCTGTCCCAAGACCTCAGTATTCTCCCCAAGGGACTCTCCGGGGGCCCTTCCCCGGCTTCACCCTTCCAACCCTCCATGGGTGTCCTGTTTCACCTGTGCTACCCACCATGGGTGCCCTCTCAGTCCTCTGCAACCCTCCATGGGTGTCCTGTTTCACCTGTGCTACCCACCATGGGTGCCCTCTCAGGTGTACCTCTGCAACCCTCCATGGGTTCCCTGTTTCACCTGTGCTGCCCTCCATGGGCACCCTCCCAGGTGTACCTGTGCTGCCCTCCAAGGGCGCCCTCCCAGGTTTGCTCCCTGAGGATCCCATTTTACTCACCGGTGAGATTTTCAGTGGTCCTTCCCTGTGGACTCTTCACGGACCCCTGGTCCGCCATTCGTCTGTCTCCTGGACAGTCTCGGGAACCCGATCGATCGCCCGGTGCCAGCCGGCACCCAGGGGAGCTGATCACCAAACTGGGTGAGGCGCGCCTTCAGCTCCACCCGCTGCCTGCTGTCCCGGACGGTGGAAATATCCCGGACGAGCCCCCAAATTGTAAGGAAATTTAATCCACAAACACCAGAGGTCTATGTCCAAAAAGGAGACAGAGGAGTTCTTTTTGCTTTATTCCAATAAAGGGAGAGGCCATAGGGCATTCCCCTGGGATCTCTCAAATTTTTGGAGGACGCAGTCTCCTTTTATCCTAATTTCCCGGCCGCTTTTCCCTCTCTCTTTCCCCATAGGCTGAGGTACTTGAGAGGCACAGACTTCCCGGAACGCCTAAGATTCCCCTCTAATGTATAACCCTTCCTTTTAATTTTTAATTCTTATAGAATTCATAGTTTTCGCCCCCATTGCTTCTTTCATCTTCTGTTACCCAATTTCATTTACTAGCAAACTTGCAGTTTGTTTGTAAAGGCAAATCTCTTTTCCCATTCATTAATCAGTGTAATCCCTCCCATTGTTTCACTTATCTTTAGGTGCTAACTGTATCTACCAGCAATCTACAGCTTGTTTGTAAAGACTAATGCTGCATTCCTCTCAATCTCTTGTCTAAGGAGACACACCAGGCAGTGACAAAAATTAGAAGAGGAGGGAGTCAAAGCAGTGAAATCATTATCATAGTAGTGGTGCATATTAAGGGAGACATGCAGTGGGTGGATCGGGAAGTCCGAACCTTCCAAGTACCTCAGCCAGTGGGGAAAGGGAGAGGCAGCTGCAGATGGGACAATGAGGACAAAAAGGAGGCTTTGTTTTAGAGACACATTCAAACATTTTAACACAGTTCAACCCCTCATCCCACCTTTTTCAACCGTGTGCAGTTGTCTCCGTTCTGATCATTTGTTACTTTTCAATGCATTCAACAGCTTCCCATTCCTTCATTGGTTAAACGTTGACATTAAAACAACTCTTCAGCATTGGTATCACAAACAACATTCACCTTAAAAGATCTCAAAACATTAGCAAAATTTATTTTACAAAAGTCAACCTTATAAAACACATAGCATCACAGTGACATTGAGCTTAGAGCCAGGCTTGGGCTATGGAGTGTGTCTGGGGCTTCCTTTGGGCTTAGGTCCAAGAATGGTGCTGTCCTTAGGGCAGCAATTGGCAATGAGTTTGTGAGTTCAAGCTAAAGCTGGCATTGGAGTGTGGGCTGGCACTCAAAGCTGCACTTAGGGCTTGAGACTGCCATTGGGGTTGGCCTTAGAGTTGCATTTGGGGCTCTCTTTGGGCTTAGGGCTAAACGTGGCATTTGGTTTAGGGCTGAGCAATTGGCAAGGAGCTGGAATTGAGGTGGACTTGGCAGTTAGGGCTGGGTTTTGGATTAGAGCTGGAATTGGGGTTAAGGCTAAATGTGCCATTTCCCTTAGGCCTGGCCTTGAGGTTGGCTCTGGGGCTGCACCAGTCTGGCACTGGGATGATATTAAATCCAGGGCCGTGAGTGTGTCTCAGCATGGAGTGAGACTGAGCTCAGGATCAGGGTGAGCTTTGGGACCGAGCGCACGCCCAGACGGACAGGGGAGATGTCGCTGCAGGATGTCCCTGGCATCGTCACAGCCCTGCTCAGGCACCACCAAAAGGCAGCAGGAGCTGGCTGCTCCCACATCCAGGTGCTCCCAGCACCCAGAATATCCCTCTGTCCAGTCTGTTCTGCTCTCCTGGACATGCTCCCTCCAGGCTCTCTGTCATCTCCTCCATGGCAGAGCATGGGATATTGAGTGGCTGAACACAAGTGGCTCCAGGACACTTCCTACTGGGACACTTGCCTCTGGGAACAGCTTCTTGGACACGGCTGGGCTCCCCTTTTTACTTCCAGGCATTTCCTGCCCTTGTGCATCCTCAGGGATGAGGCTGTTTGTCTCACAGCCGTGGCTCTGAGGGAGCAGGGACGCCTGTCCAAAGGGCTGCCTCCCTCTGCACTCTGGCAGCTCTCACTGAGGCTCTGCAGGGGTGAAGGCTCTTGCAGAAATATCCCAAGGCTGGAGATCTCCCTCATCCTGCTCCTCCACTGCTGGTTCCACAGAGTTCCTGCACATAGGAAAAACACCTTTTCTTCTGGAGGAACCTGTTCCAGCACAGCACCAAGGGTCTTCTGCTTTGGTACCAGCACAGCATCCTTAAAGTCATGGGCTGGGAAGTGACAGGTCCTGGCAATTGCTGCTGTGTGTCTGGCTCAAGGGAACCCCTTCTGCAATGGCCTGGGCCTCCACTTTTGTTTTCTGGACTTTCCTGGCCAATCTCCATGCTCAGGAAGGAACAGGTTCTGGTGATACCTGTGGGGAAAGAAAACAAAGAGGATTTGGAATAAGAGAACAAGGAACACTATTGAGTCGAGGCAGGAGAAATGGAACAAAGTTTCTAAAATGGAGTAAGTAGTAGAAGTAAGGTGGTGTAGTGGTTTTGATTCGCCAGTTTCAGTACACTCATTTCCTGCTGTGAGATATGATTAGGAGCAAAAGCAAGGCAGGCTTAAAACTTAAAGCGTGTAAAGGAAACTTTTATTAATAACCTAAGGGAATATTGAAGTTCAGAATAAAACATTGTCTTAGGTTGCTACACAGGCTGTGACCAAAAGTATGCATTTTATCAGCATCTGTTGAATCCGGGTGGGGCACTGATCCTTATCTCCATGGGAGATATTATCAGTTAATGGGCTATCTGTTAAAACCAGGTGGGGCAGTCATCTTTATCTTTTCCACAACCCATCATTTCTCCAGGAATATACCATCTGTTAATGGGCCATTGAGTCCCACAGCATGACTGATAAATTACATCATCCCATTGGGAGATGCTCCAGCCAGGGGGAGGAGCCAAGATTTTTCTACCTGGATAAAAACTGTGATTTCGAACATCAGGGGAGCCTTTTTCCTCTGGATTCCAGAGGAAAAACAAACCTTTCCACATCATCACTGGATCTTCAGAGGGAAACTGCACCCTTCTACAGGACCACTGCTTCAATTGAACTACATCTGCCACTCCAGGAGGACTGCAGTCACCATTTAATGAGACTGCTACCACAACCCTGACTGGTGGAGTGTCAGGTTGTATTCTGACTGGGTGAGTGTTTTGGATTTGTTCTTTACTCTTTGTAATACTGTATTTGAATTTTAATTTTCCTAGTGTTATTCCTACTCCCATATGTTGTCTGAGAGCCCCTTAATCTCAAAATTATAATAATTTGGCAGGTGGGGGTTTACATTCTTCATTTCAAAGAAAGGCTCTTGCCTTTCATAGCAGACATCTGTCCTTCAAACCAAGACAGGAAGATATTGGGTCTGAATCTTGGTGGTTGGGAGGTTCTTACAGACACAAGATGCCCAATGACTTCCTGCAATGAACTTGGGTACGGATGAACTCCCAGTCCATGGCGATCTCTTCTTGTTTTTTCCCGACAAAACAGGATTTGTCATTCTCCAGGAGTGGGTGGATTGAGGACGAGGAAATGCCCCAGAGATCCCTCAGGAGGAGGGGCTGCAAACCCAGCCCAGGGAGCTGCGAGGAGGAAAGACCCTCCCTGAGCCGGGAAGGCGGCCGGAGATGCAGGCAGAGCTCAGAGCTGGTGGAGAAGCCTCATGGAGGGGAGAAGCCCCACAAGTGCTTGGAATGTGGGAAGGGTTTCAAGTACAGGTCTCAGGTGATCCGGCACCAGAGGGTCCACACCGGGGAAAAGCCCTACGAGTGTGGGAAATGTGGGAAGAGCTTCGGTGACATCTCCATCCTGTTGCAGCACCAGAACACCCACACAGGGGAACGGCCCTACACCTGTTTGGAATGTCGGATGAGCTTTCAATGGAGAAATGCCCTAAGAGCCCACCAGCGCATCCACACTGGGGAGAGGCCCTACGAGTGTCCTGTGTGTGATAAGAGGTTTCAGACCAGCTCTGATTGCCTCAAACATGAGCGGATTCACAGAGAGGAGAGGCCCTTCCGCTGCCCCAACTGCGGGAAGGGATTCAAGTACAACTCCACCCTCACCAGACACCGGCGCATCCACTCTGGGGAGAGGCCCTACGAGTGTCCTGAGTGTGGGAAGAGCTTCTCAGAGAGCTCTCACTTGACCCAACACCAACGGAGGCTCCACTAAGGGAAGCCCTGTGAGTGCCCCGAGTGTGGGAAGAGCTTCGTGCTCTGCTCCAGCTCCATCCCCCATGGGAGGATCGGTGTTGGATGATCCCCAGTGACCCCCGTTGGGCAGAGCCCTGGTGATCCGTGCTCCTGGTGATGCCTCTTGGGTGAGGGGAAGGGGTTGGAGAGATTTCTCTCCCTTCACCTTGTCCTGCTGTGATTTGGTTGGTAATAAATTCCCTCCCTGTGCCCAGGCTGGGTCTGTTGTTCCCGTTCGGTGCTCGGGGCGGGATCTCTCCTGTTCCTTCTCTCCACTCCCGGGCCTCTCCTCAGCCAATCAGACAATGCGATGAAGAAGATTCAGCCAATGAGGGAGAGCAGCTCTGATGACTCACCGGTTGCCGGGCAGACCCGCAGCACCCAGTGTTCCCCACCTGGACCCCGCCCTCCCCGCCCCAGCACGATCCCCCCGCGGGGTCCCCCCAAGTCCCTCCCCAGTCCCGCCCCACAATAAACGGGACTGGGTCTAACTGGGAAGCTTTACTGGAAACACTGGGAGCAGCTGGGCTGGGGTAGAACGACAGCGGGGTTGGAGGGAACAAACAACCTCCCCCAAAATCAGCGCGGGGACGGAGCTTGGGGTCCTGGCTGGGCCCGAGGCCACGGGGAGGGGCTGCAGCCACTGCTGGGTCAGGGGCTCTGTGGGCAGAGGAAAGGGGGTGGCACCGAGCTGGGGGCTCCATGGGGAGCACAAATGCTCCGGGAGAGCTACCCCCCACCACCTTCTTGCGCAGGTAGAAGCCGAGCCCCAGTGCCAAGAAGAGAAATCCCAACACGGAGCCCCCGATCCCCATCAGCGCCTTGCAGCGCAGCATCCAGCAGCACCTCTGGGTGTCCGCAGGCGTCAGGACCCCCCAAAACCTCTCACAGACACCCCAAGCCCCTCTAAGAACCCTCCCAGTCTCCTCCAGCCCACCCAGAACTCCCTAAAACCTCCTCCCAGTCTCTTCCCAGTCTCTCCAGGACCCACCAAAGCCACTCCTGTCCCTCTCAGGATCCCATAACCCCCTCCCATTTGCCCCCTCAGTGCCCCAGCACCCCCAAACCCTGTCCCAGTCTCTTCCCAGCCCCACTGGAGCTCAGCAAGAGCCTCCCAGTCTCTTCCCTGCACAGCCGACCTCATTCCAACCCTGCTTTTCAATCCCTGATCTCTTTCCCTCCCCTCCAGGCTCACTCAAATCCCTCCCTGTTATGGACAGCACCCCCAAACTCCCTCCCAGTGCCCACTGGGACCCCCAGAACCCCATGACACCCTCCCCATCACCCCTCAAACCTCTTCTCAGCCCTTAGAGACCCCCCATCCTTACTCCCAGTTTAAACCAGACTATCTCAATCTTCCTCCCAATTACTCCCAGCACATCCCAACTGCTCTCCCAGGCCCCCAGTGCCTCCCCCACTCCCCCTGCACTGTGGGGTCCAGGCTGTGCCCCAGTGCTGGCTCAGGGGGTGCTCCAGGCTGATGTGCTCCACCTGGCACCTGGAGGTGACTGTGCACAGGGAGGGACTTCCAGCAGCATCAGGAGCTTGTAAAAATCCAGTCCTCATTGGGGACCAGGTCAGTGGCCACCACATGCCCTGAGAGCTCCTGCTGGCCCTGGAACCACCTCAGCTGGATCTGGGCAGGGTAGAAATCCATCGCAGAGCAGAGCAGGCAGCTGGGGCTGGGCTGGGAGCACAAGGGCCACAGTGAGATGGACACACTGTGGGGCACTGGGAGAGATGGGAGAGGGCTGGTGTGGCACTGAGAGAGACTGGGAATGGACTGGGAGGCACTAGGGGTGCACTGGGAAAGAGGGTGGAGGACTGGGAGTGGCCTGAGAAGGCTGGGAATGACTGAGCATAGATTGGGATTTGACTGAGAAGGACGGGCAGGGTCTGGGAGGGACTATGGGGACAGTGGGATGAACTGAGGTGGCACTGGGAGGGACTGGGATGGACTGGGAGAGCCACAGAGTCACTGGGGGAGGGGCAGGAAGCCCCAGGGAAGGGCACAAGGAGTGCTGGGGGCTCTGGGGTGATTCCCAGGGAGGTTTTGAGGGGCTCCAGGGTCATTCCCAGGCCAGGGCCTGACGGGACCTGCTCTGCCCCACGCTCAGCTCTGCGCCCCATGAGGAACGGGGTTATCACCTCGTGGTTGTGCTGGCACTGAGTGTTCACAGAGCCCACAGGAACTCCAGCCATTCCAGGCTGCTGATCAAGTGCCTCACATTCATCTCCCCATAGGGAGTGTCCACCCTTCTCCCTATTTCTCCTTTCACATCTCTCCCCTCCGTTATCCTCAGCTGCTCCCTGTGAGCTTCTCGGATCTCCGGAGCTCTTGGCTCCTCCTCTGTTGGGTTATCGTAAACAAGCAAAGCAGCTAAGAGTTAAAAAGGTTATTTATTACAAAACACCTTTTATTACAAAGCACATCAGTCTCTAAAGGCACGCAGTAAAGCAATAGCAAAGCAGTAGCAAAGCAAAAGCCTGGCAAAAAGCAGATGGCTAAAAGCCCTGGCAAAAGCCAATGGCTAAAAGCCAATGGCTGAAAAGCAACAACTCTCCCCAATACACACCTTATATAGGATTTTCCCAAAAAGCTAAGACACAAACTCGGACAACCACTCCTTAACCTATGAGAATTCTAGTTTCTTAGCACACCAGGTTACGTATAGAACTACTCATAAAATCTATCTTGTTCCATTTGAAAAATGTAAGCAATATTCTTACCATAGCTCTATTATGTCTATGTCCTGTCTACAACTGTGGGCCTGGAGCCTCTTCCTGAAAATATCAGTATGTTTCAAGCTTCACTAGAACTTGCACTGCTACTGTGGCATTTGAAACCTTTCACTTACTAAAAGCATTAGAGCTCACCCTAAAATTACTAACTTAATTCTACTTAAATGTCTACTTTATGTGTGCGTGGCTTAATATACTTCAATCCATCCAAAGGCTTTAATTCAATTCCTGCACTCTGATTTCTCTCTGAAGAATTCAGAGACCCCTGACTCACTGACTCCAACATCTCCCCCTCCTCTTAGAACCACAAAGATTCCCTTAACAGACTTATTAATCATTTGTGAAATGCATGGAGAAAACAAGGCACCATGATTAGCACAAAAAAACTTTTTCATCCATGATGCTGAATTCCAATTCACTAAACAAACCATCCAAACTGTACCATTCTGAGACTCATATCACTTGCAGGCTCCTTGGCCCATTTTCTCCTCCTGGGGGCCCTCTGGTAGCAGAGAAGGTCATCCCTTTCATCAAGGTCTGGCACAGCGTGTGTCCCCACTGCTCAACGCCTGCTGGATTGCAGCCAGCAGCAGAGCTAAAAATCTTCTTGGTGGCAAACACAGAGGCCAACCCAGCCTTGCCCTTGACTATTTCAGGAGGGTCTTGGCCAGCCCTGCTCCTTTCACCCAGTCATCAGAGCAAAACTTCGCCTGCTTCATTCAGGAACAAATGGGTAATCATGGCAAAGCACACACAGATTTGCATTAACAATAGAACTACAAGGATAGCTAAACAAGTGAAAAGGAGTTTTTCTGGGGTTGTGTTGGACAGACATATGATATTTTAAATTAATACATTAACTGAAGTTACTTAAGCATTTACTTTAAGTTGGCTAACTGACAAATCTGTAATACTAAAAGCAAACAAAGCAAAAGCATAAATATAACACACAATTGAACCTCATATTTTTCTTAGACTATTATCTAACAAGAAAATTCTACAATATTACTGATTCCGCCCCTTTAAAAAAAAAATTTCGCAAACTTCTGCAGGTAAAACACAATACAACAATCAACAATACTTTAAATAATAGACATACATTTATATAATTAGATAATTATCAATCCTTGAAAAACTGTGTCATCAACCCAGAGTCTGCCAACAGCTGACAAGCCTTGATTCAATGAAGAATTAGATGTTCATCTCTAGAAAATGAGCATCAAATTCACCCTAAAATTAGCTTCAGCTGCCATACTGATAGGGTCAAATTGCCAAGTCAAAACGACTGGAATATTATTTTGATGCAGAAAACACCTGGGTTTGCACAATTTCCCTTCCAGGTAGAATTAAGGCCTGGCCAGAGCCTAAATTCTAAATGGAAGAGAACTCCCTGACATCTTTTTATTAAAAAGCAAGACTCTTAAGAACAAAAGCTACAATTAAACATTTCAAGGTGAGAAAGAAATAAAATTCCTTTAGCAGCTTGCTCTCTCTGAATTTTTTCCTCAGGATGAGATGCTTTGAACATGGCAGGCTGCCAGAGTGCTTCTGTAATAACAACTGGGGAAAACTGTAAGACTAGAGATTCAGAAGAGGCTTTCAATGAAGCTCAGATAATTTTTTTGGAACTCTGAAAAATACTTAAAATCATGAGACAGCACAGGGTCAGGTCATAGGAGACCTGGTAAAATAAGAGAGAGAATTAATAAAAATGAAAACAAAGGAATATTAAATTCACAACTTAACTAATTCTCTTCATACATTTGATTCAGGGGCATGTCTGGAGGTTTTCTAAAATTTACTTGAAATGTTGAAAGAATTCAAGTTAAACAATAAAATAGAAATCAAAATCATTCTGTAATACAGAATTCATACTCAATACAATGGTTTTGAAATGAAATGCAGAAACTAAATTTGAGCCTTAGAAATCAAGCTTATAGAGAAATACTGTTTTTCCAATATATATAAAGGAAATTTTGGGTTGAATTAAATTTTACAGATTTTACATATTTTACAGATGATGGTCCT
>JAREIS010003045.1:0-15620 GCA_030060385.1 Muscicapa striata striata | reverse complement strand
GGATTTCCTTTCAGGAAAGGGAATGAAATCCTGCGAATTCAATGAGCATCATTTGGGCAAGCTTTGTGCATATTCCTGCACTTCCTGTCATCCCATGTACTTTTAGTGTTTTCTTCGGTTTGAATTTTCCCTGGTTTTTTCGCCATTTTTTTTTTAGGAGCCTCTCAACAGGCTTTGACTTCCAGCATGTTTTTAGGGATAATTAGAGCCAGTTTTGGGCCATTTCCCGGCACTACTTGTCATCCCAGTCACTTTTACTGTTTTCTCTCAGTTTCGGAATTTGCCCTCCCTTTCTCTCACCATTTAATTTCTTTAGCAACCTCTCTACAGATTCTATTTTATCCTTTCTTCCTTCATTTCAGGATGCTTTTCCAAGTCATTTCAGCAAGTTTTCCTTTATTTCCAGCCACCTCTACTCATCTCAGGCCATTTCAGCGTGGTCACCCCCTTTATGAATTTCCGGCGATTTCTTCCATTTTCATTTCATTACATCATATCTCCTTTCCTGCCAGGGTTTCTCAGACTTTGTCCTGCCATTTCAGGATTTCATTCCCTTTCCTGAAAGGAAATCCTTCCTTTCAGGAAAGGGAATGAAATCCTGCGAATTCAATGAGCATCATTTGGGCAAGCTTTGGTGCATATTCCTGCACTTCCTGTCATCCCATGTACTTTTAGTGTTTTTTTGGTTTCGGAATTTTTCCCTGTTTTTTTTCGCATTTCCTATTTTTTAGCAGCCTCTCAACAGGCTCCGGTTATTCCTTTTCTCTGTGGTTGCAGCATGTTTTTAGGGATATTTGAACAAGTTTTAGGCCACTTGTCTGCACTACTTTGCATCCCAGTCTCTTTTACTCTTTTCCCTCAGTTTCGGAATTTGCCCTCCCTTTCTCTCGCCATTTCATTTTTTTAGCAACCACTCTGAAGATTCTATTTTGTCCTTTCTTCCTTCATTTCAGGATGCTTTTCCGAGTCATTTCAGCAAGGTTTCCCTTTATTTCTAGCCACCTCTACTCATCTCAGGCCATTTCAGCTTGGTCAAACCCTTTATGAATTTCCGGGATTTCTTCCATCGCATTTCATTTCATTACATAATATCTCCTTTCCTGTGGGTTTCTCAGGCTTTGTCCTGCCATTTCAGGATTTCATTCCCTTTCCTGAAAAGAAGGATTTCCTTTCAGGAAAGGGAATGAAATCCTGCAAATTCAATGAGCATCTTTTGGGCAAGCTTTGGTGCATATTCCTGCACTTCCTGTCATCCCAAGTACTTTTAGTGTTTTCTTCGGTTTCGGATTTTCCCCTGGTTTTTTTCGCCATTTCGTTTTACTTAACAGCCTCTCAAAAGGCTCCGGCTATTCCTTTCCTGCGTAATTGCAGCATGTTTTTAGGGATATTTGAGCAAGTTTTGGGACACTTGTCTGCACTACTTTTCATCCTAGTCATTTTTGCTGTTTTCTCTCTGTTTCAGAATTTGCCCTCCCTTTCTCTCGCCATTTCATTTCTTTAGCAACCTCTCTAGAGATTCTATTTTATCCTTTCTTCCATGATTTCAGGAGGCTTTTCCCAGTCATTTCAGGAAGTTTTTCCTTTATTTCCAGCCACCTCTACTCATCTCCGGCCATTTCAGCCTGGTCACCCCCTTTAAGAGTTTCCAGGATTTCTTCCATTCCATTTCATTTCATTACATCATAACTCCTTTCCTGCAGGTTTCTCAGATTTTGTCCTGCCATTTCAGGATTTCATTCCCTTTCCTGAAAGGAAATCCTTCCTTTCAGGAAAGGGAATGAAATCCTGTGAATTCAATGAGCATCATTTGGGCAAGCTTTGGTGCATATTCCTGCACTTCTTTTCATCCCATGTACTTTTAGTGTTTTCTTCCGTTTCGGAATTTTCCCCTGGTTTTTTTGCTCATTCCTTTTTTTTTCGCAGCCTCTCAACAGGCTTTGACTTTTTTTTTCCTCCATGATTCCAGCATGTTTTTAGGGATAATTAGAGCAAGTTTTGGGCCACTTGTCTGCACTACTTTTCATCCCAGTCACTTTTACTGTTTTCTCTCGGTTTCGGAATTTGCCCTCCCTTTCTCTCGCCATTTCATTTTTTTAGCAAGCTATCTGCAGACTCTATGTTTTCCTACCTTCCTACATTTCCGGAGGCTTTTCTGAGACATTTCAGCAAGATTTTGCTTTATTTCCAGCCACCTCTACTCATCTCAGGCCATTTCAGCGTGGTCACCCCCTTTATGAATTTCCGGGATTGCTTCCATCGCATTTTATTCATTACATCATATCTTGTTTCCTGTGGGTTTCTCAGACTTGTTCCTGCCATTTCAGGATTTCATTCCCTTTCCTGAAAGGAAATCCTTCCTTTCAGGAAAGGGAATGAAATCTGCGAATTCAATGAGCATCATTTGGGCAAGCTTTGGTGCATATTCCTGCACTTCTTGTCATCCCATGTACTTTTAGTGTTTTCTTCGGTTTCGGAATTTTCCCATGGTTTTTTTCGCCATTTCGTTTTTTTTAACGGCCTCTCAACAGGCTCCGGTTATTCCTTTCCTCCGTAATTTCAGCATGTTTTTAGGGATATTTGAGCAAGTTTTGGGCCACTTGTTTGCACTACTTGTCATCCCAGTCACTAGTAATGTTTTCTCTCGGTTTCGGAATTTGCCCTCCCTTTCTCTCATCATTCAATTTTTTTAGCAACCTCTCTACGGATTCTTTTTTATGCTTTCTTCCTTCATTTCAGGAGGCTTTTCCAAGTCATTTCAGCAAGTTTTTCCTTTATTTCCAGCCACCTCTACTCATCTCAGGCCATTTCAGCGTGGTCACCCACTTTATGAATTTTATGCGATTTCTTGCATCGCATTTCATTTCATTACATCATATCTCCTTTCCTGCGGGTTTCTCAGACTTTGTCCTGCCATTTCAGGATTTCATTCCCTTTCCTGAAAGGAAATCCTTCCTTTCAGGAAAGGGAATGAAATCCTGTGAATTCAATGAGCATCATTTGGGCATGTTTTGGTGCATATCCCTGCACCTCTTGTCATCCCATGGAATTTTAGCGTTTTCTTCAGTTTCGGAAATTTCCCCTGTTTTTTTTGTTAATTCCTTTGCTTTTACCAGCCTCTCAACAGGCTCTGGTTTTTCCTCTCCTCCGTGGTTCCAGCATGTTTTTAGGGATATTTGAACAAGTTTTGGGCCACTTGTCTGCACTACTTTTTATCCCAGTCACTTTTATTGTTTTCTCTCGGTTTCGGAATTTGCCCTCCCTTTCTCTCATCATTCCATTTTTTTAGCAACCTCTCTACAGATTCTATTTTATCCTTTCTTCCTTCATTTCAGGAGGCTTTTCTGAGTCATTTCAACAAGTTTTTCCTTTATTTCCAGCCACCTCTTCTCAGCTCAGGCCATTTCAGCGTAATCACCCCCTTTATGAATTTCCGGGATTTCTTCCATCGCATTTCATTTCATTACATCATATCTCCTTTCCTGTGGGTTTCTCAGACTTTGTCCTGCCATTTCAGTATTTCATTCCCTTTCCTGAAAGGAAGGATTTCCTTTCAGGAAAGGGAATTAAATCCTGCGAATTCAATGAGCATCGTTTGGGCAAGCTTTGGTGCATATTCCTGCACTTCCTGTCATCCCATGTACTTTTACTGTTTTCTTCGGTATCGGGATTTTCCCCTGGTTTTTTTGCTCATTCCTTTTTTTTTCGCAGCCTAACGACAGGCTTTGACTTTTTTCTTTCCTCCATGATTCCAGCATGTTTTTAGGGATAATTAGAGCAAGGTTTGGGCCATTTCCCGGCACTACTTGTCATCCCAGTCACTTTTACTGTTTTCTCTCGCTTTTGGAATTTGCCCTCCCTTTCTCTCACCATTTCATTTCTTTACCAACCTCTCTAAAGATTCTATTTTGTCCTTTCTTCCTTCATTTCAGGCGGCTTTTCCAAGTCATTTCAGCAAGTTTTTCCTTCATTTCCAGCCACATCTACTCATCTCAGGCCATTTCAGCGTAATCACCCCCTTTATGAATTTCCGGGATCTCTTCCATCGCATTTCATTTCATTACATCATATCTCCTTTCCTGTGGGTTTCTCAGACTTTGTCCTGCCATTTCAGAATTTCATTCCCTTTCCTGAAAGGAAACCCTTCCTTTCAGGAAAGGGAATGCAATCCTGCGAATTCAATGAGCATCATTTGGGCAAGCTTTGGTGCGTATTCCTGAAGTTCCTTTCATCCCATACAATTTGAGTGTTTTCTTCAGTTTCGGAATTTTCCCCTGGTTTTTTTCCCATTTCCTATTTTTTAGCAGCCTCTCAACAGGCTCGGTTTTTCCTTTGCTCCGTAATTTCAGCATGTTTTTAGGGATATTTGAGCAAGTTTTGGGCCACTTGTTTGCACTACTTGTCATCCCAGTCACTTTTACTGTTTTCTCTCCGTTTCGGAATTTGCCCTCCCTTTCTCTCGCCATTTCATTTTTTTAGCAACCTCTCTACGGATTCTATTTTATGCTTTCTTCCTTCATTTCAGGAGGCTTTTCCGAGTCATTTCAGCAAGTTTTTCCTTTATTTCCAGCCACCTCTACTCATCTCACGCCATTTCAGCGTGGTCACCCCCTTTATGAATTTTTTGGGATTTCTTGCATCGCATTTCATTTCATTACATCATATCTCCTTTCCTGCAGGTTTCTCAGATTTTGTCCTGCCATTTCAGGATTTCATTCCCTTTCCTGAAAGGAAATCCTTCGTTTCAGGAAAGGGAATGAAATCCTGTGAATTCAATGAGCATCATTTGGGCAAGTTTTGGTGCATATCCCTGCACCTCTTGTCATCCCATGCACTTTTAGTGTTTTCTTTGGTTTCGGAAATTTCCCCTGGTTTTTTTCTTATTTCCTTTTCTTTTAGCAGCCTCTCAACAGGCTCCGGTTATTCCTTTCCTCTGTGGTTCCAGCATGTTTTTAGGGATATTAGAGTAAGGTCTGGGCCACTTGTCTGCACTACTTTTTATCCCAGTCACTTTTACTGTTTTCTCTCGGTTTCGGAATTTGCCCTCCCTTTCTCTCGCCATTTCATTTCTTTAGCAACCACTCTACAGATTCTATTTTATCCTTTCTTCCTTCATTTCAGGATGCTTTTCCAAGTCATTTCAGCAAGGTTTTGCTTTATTTCCAGCCACCTCTACTCATCTCAGGCCATTTCAGCGTGGTCACCCCCTTTATGAATTTCCGGGATTTCTTCCATCGCATTTCATTTCATTACATCATATCTCCTTTCCTGCGGGTTTCTCAGAATTTGTCCTGCCATTTCAGGATTTCATTCCCTTTCCTGAAGCGTTGCGGGCCGCTGAAGTGAGTGAAATCCTTGTCAAAGGCAGGCTACCTCGGAGCCCGGTAGACCTAGTCTCTGGCGGTCGCCCCAGAGAAAGGTACTCCTGTTCACCCTGTCGCCGCAGGCTGCCAGCACCAGAAATGAGTAGACCTGGTCTCAGGCGGCTGCCCTGGATAAGGGTTGACCTGTTCAGCCCGAGGGCGCCGGCCGCTGCAGCGTCCCCTTTGTAGATGGAGGGCGAGGTCTGTGGTCTGTCGGCCGGCCGGCCGGCCCTGCAGCCGGGTAGGCTTGGTCTCCGGCGGTCGCCGGTACTTCTTCACCCCGACTCCGCGAGCCTCTGGAACGCCTTCCCATTCAGGCAAAAGTCGTATCGCGCCAGCCGGCCAGACGGCCCCAGAGCCGTGTAGCCTTGGTTTCCGACTGCCCCCCCGGAGAAGGTTAGACTTGTTCACCCCGGCACCACGGGACGGTGCAGCGCCCTCCCCTTCTGGCTGCAGGCAGACCCCGCCGGCCGGCCATCAGGCCCCGGAGCCAGGAATACCTGGTCCCCGGCGGCCGCCCTGGAGAAGGGTAGACCTGTTCACCCCGGCACCGCGGGCCACTGCAGCGCCCTCCCGGCCGCTTGCAGGCGGACCCAGCTGGCCGGCCCGCCGGCCCCGGAGCCATGTAGACCTGGTCTTTGGCGGCCGCCCCGCAGAAGTGTAGACCTGTTCATCCTGGTCCCGCGGGCCGCTGCAGCGCCCTCCCCTTCCAGCGGCAGGCGGATGGCGCCGGCCGGACGGTGGGCTCCGAAGCCGGGAAGACCTGGTATCCAGCTGACGCCTTGGAGAAGGGTAGACCTATTCAACCTGAAGCCGTGGGCTTACTGCAGCGCCCTCTACTTTCGGCAACAGTCGTATCCTGCCAGCCGGCCGGCCGGACCCAGAGCCGGGTACCCGTGGTTTCCGGCTGCCCCCCCAGAGAATGGTTGACTTGTTCACCCCAGCGCTGCGGGCCGCTGCACCGCCCTCTCCTTCTGGCGGCAGGCGAACCCCGCCGGCCGGCCAACTGGCCCCGGAGCCTGGAAGACCTGGTCTTCGGCGGCCGCCACGAGAAGGTTAGACCTGTTCTCCACGGCGTCGCAGGCCGCTGCAGCGCCCTCCCCGGTGACGACAGGCAGATCCTGCAGACCGGCCGGCCTCAGAGTCGGGTAGACCTAGTCTCCGGCTCCCGACCTGGAGAATGGTAGACCTGTTCAACCCGGCGCCGCGAACTGCTACAGCGCCCTCCCCACTGGCGGAAGGCGGATTCTGCTGGCCAGTCCGCAGGCACTGGAGCCGCGTAGACCTGGTGTCCGGTGACCGCTCCGGAGAAGAGTAGACTTGTTCACCCTGGCGCCACGGGTTGCTGCAGCGCACTCTCGTTCTGGCGGAAAGCGAATGCTGCCTGCCGACCGACCCCGCATCCGAGTCGACCTGGTCTCCGGTAGCCGCCCCGGAGAAGGGTGGACCTGTTCAACCCGGCGCCGCGGGACACTGCAGCGCCCTCCCCGCCGGTTGCAGACGTACCCAGCTGGGTGGCCCACCGGCCCCGGAGCCAGGTAGATCTGGTCTCTGGGGGCCTCTCCAGAGAATGGTAGACCTGTTGACCCTGGCCCCGCGGGCCGCTGCAGCGCCCTCCCCTTCCAGTGGCAAGCGGATGCTGCCTGCCGGCCAGCCAGGCCTGGAGCCCGGTAGCCCTGGTCTCAGGCGGCCGCCCTGGAGAAGCGTAGACCTGTTCACCCCGGCACCGCAAGCAGCTGCAGCGCCCTCCCCGCCGGCGACAGGCGGACCGTGGCTGTCAGCCCGTTGGTCCCGGAGCCGGGTAGACCTTGTCTCTGGCGGCCGCCTTGGAGAAGGGTAGACCTGTTCACCCCGGCGCCGCTCGTCGATGCAGCGCCCTCCCCTTCCGGCTGCAGGGGGACCTCGCAGGCCCGCCAACCGGCCCCAGTACAGACTAGTCCTGGTCTCCGACGGCTGCCCCAAAGAAGGGTAGACCTGTTCACCCGGTGCCGCGGGCCACTGCAGCACCCTCCTGGCTGGCGGCCGGCTGACCTCGCCCGGCCGACCAGCCGGCCCCGGAGCCCCGTAGACCTGGTCTCCGGCGGCCGCCCGAAAAGTGTAGACCTGTTCACCCGGGCGCCGCGGGCCACTGCAGCGCCCTAGCCTTCCAGTGGCAGGCGGATGCCTACTGCTGGCCAGCCAGTCCCGGAGCCCAGTAGCTCTCGTCTTTGGCGGCCACCCGGAGAAGGGTAGACCTGTTAAACCCGATGCCGCAGGCCACTGCAGCGGCCTTCCTTGCCAGCGGTAGGTGGATTTAGCCGGCCGGTCTGTACCGGAACCAGGTAGACCTGGTCTCCGGCGGCCGCCCAGGAGAAGGGTAGACTCGTTCACCCCGTCGCCACGAACCGCTGAACAGCACTCCTGTCCGGCAGTAGGCGGATTTACCCGGCTGGCCAACCGGCCCCGGAGGCTGGTAGACCTGGTGTCCGGCGGCCGCTGAAGAACGGTAGACCTTTTCACCTTTGCGTAGCGGGTCGCTGCAGCGCCTAGCCTTCCAGCAGCAGGCGGATCCCGCCTGCCGCCCGCCAGCGCTGGAGCCAGTTAGGCCTGCTCTCCGGCAACCGCCTGAAAAAGGTAGACTTGTTCACCCCGGCGCCGCGGGCCGCTGCAGCGCCCTCCTCGCCGGCGACAGGTGGGTGCAGTGCCTGGTGGCCAGCCGACCCTAGAGCCGGCTAGACCTGGTCTCGGCATCCGCCCCAGAGAAGGATAGACCTGTTCACCTTGGCATCGCAGTCCGCTGCAGCTACCTTCCCCCGGCAGAAAGCGGATCCTGCCGCCAGACACTGGGCTCCGAACCCGGGTAGACATGGTCTCCAGCTGCCGCCCGAGAACGGTAGACCTGTTAAACCTGGCACCGCTGGTCAATGCAGTGCTTTCCTTCCGGCGGCAGGGAGACCCTGCAGGCCGGCCAAGCGGCCCCGTAACAGAATATACCTAGTCTCCGGCGCCGACCTGGAGAATGGTAGACCTGTTCACCCTGGCACCGCAAACCGCTACAGCGCCTTCCTGCCCGGAGAAGGGTAGACCTGTGTACCTGGGCGCCGGGGCCGCAGCAACGCCTTCCTTCCGGGAGGGTAGGTGGATCCCGCTGGCCGGCCGGCCGGCCCTGGAGCTGGGTAGACCTGGTTTCGCCGGCCGCCCGGAGAAGGGTAGACCTGTACACCCAGGCGCCGCGGGCCGATGCAGTGCTCCTCCGCCGGCGGCCGCTTGACCCCGGAGCCGTATAGACCTGGTTTTCGGCGGCCGCCCGGAGAAGAATAGACCTGTTCACCCCGGGCGCTGCGGGCCGCTGCAGCGACATCCCCACCGGCAGCAGGCGGACCCCGCCGACGGCCGGACGGCTCCGGAGTTGGGTAGACCTGACACCGAGGCCGCCTGGACAGGTAGACCTGTCCACCACGGTTCCGTGGGCCGCTGCGGTTACCTCATCGCTGGCTAAAGGCAGAAAAACCTCGCCGTCCGACCCGTCACCCTTGGAACTTGGCAGACCTGGTCTCCTGGTCTCCGGTGGCTGCCCCGGAGAAGGGTAGACCTCATCACCCCGGCTCCTCGGGCTGCTGCATCGCCCTCACTGCCAGCGGCAGGCAGACCCCGCAGGCCGGCCGGTCCGTCCCAGAGCCTGGTAGACCTGGTCTCTGGCGGCCGCCCCGGAGAAGGGTGGACCTGATCACCCCGGCACCGCGGGCCCCTGCAGCGATCTCCCCGCCAGCAGCCGGTTGATCCCGCCCGCCTGCTGGCCCGCCAGGAACTCGTATATACCTGGTCTCCGGCTGCCGCCCCAAAGAAGGGTAGACCTGTTCACCCCTGTGCCGTGGGCCGCTGCAGCGTCCTCCCGTTCCAGCTGCAAGCGGATCCTGACGGTCAGACGGACGGCCCCGGAGCTGGGTAGACCTGGTCTCAGGTGGCCGCCGCGGAGAAGGGTAGACCTTTTCACCTCGGCGCTGTGGGCCGCTGCAGTACCGTCCCAATCAGGAGGCAGGCGGATCCTGCCGGCCGGCCGGCTGGCCTCAGAGCCGGGTAGACCTGGACTCCTACTGCCGCCCCGGAGAAAGGTAGACCTGTCCACCACGGCGTCGCTGGCCGCTGTGGCTCCCTCCCCGCCGGGGCAGACAAACTTCACCGGCCAGCCCGCCGCCCCTGGAACCGGGTAGACCTGGTCTCCAGTGGCTGTCTGGGAGAAGGGTAGACCTGTTCATCCCAGCGCCATGGGCTGCTGCAGCACCCTCCCCGTCTGGCGGCAGGCAGATCCGGCCAGCCGGGCCGCCAGTCCCGGAGCCAGATAGACCTAGTCTCTGGCAGCTGCCCGGGAGGAGAATAGATCTGGTCACCCCAGCGCCGTGGACCAATGAACCGCCCTCCCCTTCTGGCGGGAGGCGAATGCCGCTGGTCGGCTGGTCGTACTCAGAGCCGGGTAGACCTATTCCTCGGAGGCGGCCCCGGAGAAGGATAGACCTGCTCATCTTGGCACCGCTGGCTGCTGCAGCACCTTCTCTGTCAGCGAAAGGCACACCCCGCCGGCTGGCCTCCCGGCCTCGGTGCCGGGTCGACATGGTCTCTGGTGTCAGCCCCAAGGAAGGATAAACCTGATCACCCCGGTGGCGCGCGATGCTGCAGCGCCCTCCCCATCGACAGCAGGCGGACGTTGCCGGCTGACCCGCCGACCGTGGAGCCGGGTAGACCTGGTCTCCGGTGGCCAACCCAGAGAAGGGTAGACCTGTTCACCTCGGCGCTGTGCGCCGCTGCAATACCCTCCCCTTCAGGAGGCAGGTGGATCCCGCCGGCCGGCCGGCCGGCCTCAGAGCCGGGTAGACGTATTCTCCGGCTGCCGCCCCGGAAAAGTGCAGACCTGATCACCCCGGCGCCGCGGGCCGCTGCAGCGCATCTCCTCCGGCGGCAGGCGGGTCCCACCGCCAGACCGCCACCGGAGCTGCGTAGACCTGGTCTCGCGGCTGCCCCGAGAAGGGTAGACCTGTTCATATTGGCACCGCAGGCCGCTGCAGCGCCTCCCCACCGGGCGCCAGGCGGATCCTGCCAGCCGGCCCCCAGTCCCGAAGCCGGAAAGACCAGGTCTCTGGCGGCTGCCTGGGAGGAGAGTAGACCTGTTCACCCCGGCGACGCGGGCCGCAGCAACGCCATCCCCTTTCGGTGGCAGGCAGATGCCTCCGGCCAGCTGCCTGGACACAAAGCCGGGTAGACCTGGTCTCCGGTGGGCGCCCTGGAGAAGGGAAGACCTGTTCACCTCGGCTCCGCAGACCGCTGCAGCGCCCTCCCCTTTCAGCGGCAGGCAGATGCCGCCAGGCGGCCAGCCGGACACAAAGCCGGGTAGACCAAGACTCTGGCGGCCGCCCTGGAGAAGGATAGACCTCTCCATCTCAACGCAGCTAGCCGCTTCGGTGTCCTCCCTTTCCGACAGAAGGCGGATCCCGCCGGTTGGCTTGCCGGCCCCATAGCCAGGTTGACCTGGTCTCCGGTGGCCGCCCTGGGAGAAGGGTAGACCTGTTCACCCCGGAGCCGCGGGCCGCTGCAGCACCCTCCCCGTCTGGCGGCAGGCAGATCCCGCCAGCTGGGCCGCCAGTCCTGGAGCCGGATAGACCTAGTCTCTGGCAGCTGCCCGGGAGGAGAGTAGACCTGTTCACCCCAGCGCCGCGGGCCGATGCACTGCCCTCCCCTTCTGGCGGGAGGCGAATGCCGCTGGTCGGCTGGTCGGACACAGAGCCGGGTAGACCTAGTCTCCGGAGGCGGCCCCGGAGAAGGATAGACCTGCTCATCTTGGCACCGCTGGCTGCTGCAGCGCCCTCTCCGTCAGCGAAAGGCGCACCCTGCCGGCCGGCCTCCCGGCCTCAGTCCTTGGTCAACCTGGACTCTGGTGTCAGCCCTGGAGAAGGATAGACCTGATCACCCCTGGTGGCGTGGGCTGCTGCAGGGTCCTCCCCATCGACAGCAGGCGGACGTTGGCGGCCGACCCACCGACCCGGGAGCCGGGTAGACCTGGTCTCCAGCGGCCACCCCGGAGAAGTGTAGATCTGTTCACCTCGGCGCTGTGCGCCGCTGCAGTACCTTCCCCTTCAGGAGGCAGGTGGATCCCGCCGGCCGGCCGTACTCAGAGCCGGGTAGACGTGTTCCCAGGCGGCCGCCCCGGAAAAGTGCAGACCTTTGCACCCCGGCGCCGCGGGCCGCTGCAGAGACCTCCTTGCCGGTGGCCGGCAGGCCCCGGAGCCAGGTAAACCTAGTCTCCGGTGGCCGTGCCAAAGAAGGTTAGACCTGAGAACCGCTTCAGCGCCCTCCCCTCCGGCGGCAGGCGGATTCCGCTGTCCGGAGTCCGGCTCCGGTGTCGGGTAGACCTGTTCACCCCGGCGCCACGGCCCACTGCAGTGCATCCCCTGCCGGCGGCAGGAGGATCCCACCGGCCAGACCGCCGGCCGCCGGAGCCGCGTAGACCTGGTCTCCGGCGACCGCCCCGGAGAAGAGTAGACTTGTTCAACCCGGCGCCACTGGCTGCTGCAGCGCCCTCCCCTTTTTAGCGGTAGGCGAATGCTGCCGGTTGGCAGGCCCCAGAGCCGGGTAGACCTGGTCTCCGGCTGCTGCCCCGGAGAAGTGTAGACCTGTTCACCCCAGCGCTGTAAGCTGCTGCAGCACCCTCCCCTTCCGGCGGCAGGCGGAACCTGCTGGCCGGGTGGCCGGCCTCAGAGCCTTTTAGACCTGGTCTCCAGCGGATGCCCTGGAGAACGGTAAACCTGATCACCCCGGCGCGCGGGCCACTACAGCGCCTTCCACATTTATGGCAAGGGCCCCGCCGGCCGACCGCTCCCTCCCGGAGCCGGGAAGACCTGGTCTCCGGCGGCCGGTCCCGAGAAAGATAGACCTGTTCACCCCGGCGCGGCAAGCCGCTACAGCGCCCTCCCCGCCGGCGGCAGGCGGATACCATCGGCCAGACCGCCCGCCCTGGAGCCACGTAAACCTGGTCTCCGGCCACTGCTCCGGAGAAGAGTAGACTTGTTCACCCTGGCGCCACTGGCCGGTGCAGCTCCCTCCCATTCTGGTGGTTGGCGAATGCTGCCTGCGGGCCAGCCCTGGAGCTGGGTAGACCTAGTCTCTGGCAGCTGCCCCGTAGAAGAGTAGACCTGTTCACCAAGACGCTGCGGGCCTCTGCCGCGCCCTCCCCGCCGGCGGCAGGCGGTCCTTGCCCGGCCGGCCCGCTGGCATTGGAGCTGGGTAGACCTGGTCTCGGCGGCCGCCCGGAAAAGGGTAGACCTCTTCAGCCAATCGCCGCAAGTGGCTGCAGCGCCTTCCAGGTGGCGCCAGGCGGATCACGCCGACCAGGCCATTTATGCCTGGTCTCAGCGGTCGCCCGGAGAAGGGTAGAACTGTTCATCCCGGCGTCGCGAACCATGGCAGCGCCTTCCGGTTGGCGGCAGGCAGATTCAGCCGGCCTGTCCGCCGGCCCCGAAACCATTTAGACCTGGTCTCCGTCGTCCACCCCAGAGAAGGGTAGACCTGTTCACCCCGGCGCCGCGGGCCGCTGCAGCACCTTCCCCTTTGGCGGCAGGCGGATCCTGGCGGTCGGGCGGCCGGCCTCGGAGCTGAGAAGACCTGGTCTCCGGCGGCCACCCCGGAAAAGGGTAGACCTATTCACCCCAGCGCTGTGGGCCGCTGCAGCGCCCTCTCCGTCCGGCAGCTGGATGATACCGCCAGCCGGCCGGCCGACCCCAGAGCCGGTTAGAACTCATCTCCGGCGGCCGCCCAGAGAAGGGTTGACCTGCTCACCTTAGCGCCGCGGGCCACTGCTGCGACCCCCTGCCGGCAGAAGGTGGATCCCGCAGGCCTTCCGGCGGGCTCCAAAGCCGGGTAGACCTGATCTCTAGCTGCCGCCCTGGGGAAGGGTAGACCTGTTTACTCCGGCGCCGCGGGCGGCTGCAGCGGCCTTCCCTTTTGGCGGGAGGCCGATTCCACTGGCCAGTCCGCCGGCCCCAGAGCCGGGTAGACCTGTTCACCCCGTTGCCGCTGGCTGCAGCAGCACCCTCCCTGCGGGCGGCAGGCGAACTCCGTCGGCCGGCGGGCCCTGGAGCCACGTAGATCTGGTCTCTGGCGGACGCCCTTGAGAAGGGTAGACCTGATCACTCTGTCGCCGCGGGCCGCTGCAGCGACATCCCCGCTGGCGGCGGGCTTACCTCGCCGGCTGAACAGCTGGCCTTGGAGCGCGGTAGAGCTAGTCTCCGGCAGCCGACCCGGAGAATGGTAGACCTGTTCACCCCAGCGCCACGGGTCGCTGCAGCGCCCTCCACTTCCGGCAACATGCAGACCTTGAAGGCGGGCCAACCGGCCTCGGAGCTGGGAACACCTGGTCTCCGGTGGCCACCCTGGAGAAGCGTAGACCTGATCACCCTGGTGCCTCGGGCCGCTGCAGCGCACTCCCCTTTCCGACAACAGGCGGATAACGCCAGCCGGCCCGCCAGCCCTGGAGCCGCATAGACCTGGTGTCCGGCGGCCGCTCCGGAAAAGGCTAGACCTGTTCACCCCGGTGCCGCGGGCCACTGCAGTTCCCTCCCATTCCGGCAGCAGGCGGGTCCCGCCGGCCGGCCTACCAGCCCCAGAGCCGGGTAGACATGGTCTCCGTCGGCCTCCCCAGGGAAGTGTAGACCTGTTCACCGCGGCGCCGCGGGCCAGTGCAGCGCCCTCCCTGCCGGCAGGAGGCAAATACCACTGGCCGGACCACCGGCCCTGCTCTAGGCCGCTGCAGCGCCCTCCCCTTCTGGCAGTAGGCGAATGCTGCCGGCCGGAACTCCGGCCCCGGTGCTCGGTTGACCTGGTCTCTGGCGGCAGCCCCATAGAAGGGTAGACCTGTTCACCAAGTTGCCGCGGGCCGCTGCAGCGCGCTCTCCTCCAGTGGCAGGCGGACCACGCCAGTCGGCCCGCCGGCATTGGAGCTGCGTAGACCTGGTGTCCGGCGGCGGAAACGGAGAAGGGTAGACCGGTTCACCCCAGCGCCGCGGGCTGCTGCAGCGACCTCCCAACAGCAGCAGGCGGGCCATGCCAACTGACCTGCCGGCCTCGGAGCCGGGTAGCCCTGGGTCTCAGGCGGCCGCCATGGAAAAAGGTATACCTGCAAGCGGCTGCAGCACCCTCCCAGCTGGCACTAGGCGGATCCCGCCTGGGGGTCGGATCGGCCAGGGAGCCATTTACGCCTGGTCTTCGGCGGCTGCCTTGGAGAAGGTTAGACCTGTTCACCCCGGTACCGCGGGCCATTGCATCGCCCTCCATTTCTGGCGGCAAGGCAAACCCCGCAGGCCGACCAACAGGCCCCGGAGCCGGGTAGACCTGGTCTCCGGCAGCCGCCCCAGAGAAGGGTAGACCTGTTCACCCCGGTGCCACGGGTCTCTGCAGCGCCCTCCACTTCCGGCAACAGGCGGACCCGGCAGGCCGGCCAACCGGCCTCGGAGCCAGGAACACTTGGTCTCCGGTGGCCGCCCCGGAGAAGGGTAGACACGTTCACGCTGGCGCCGCGGGCCGCCGCAGTGCCCTCCCCGTTCTGCCGGCAGGCGGATAACACCAGCAGGCCCGCCAGCTCCGGTGTCATGTAGACCTCGCGTCAGGCGGCCGATCCAAAAAAAACTAGACCTGTTCACCCCAGCGCCGCGGGCCGCTGCACTGCCCTTCCCTTCGGCGGCAGGCGGATCCCGCCGGCCGGCCCACCAGCCTCGGAGCTGGGTAGACCTGCTCTCCGACGGCCGCCACGGAGAAGTGTAGACCTGTTCACTCCGGCGCTGCAGACTGCTGCAGCGCCCTACCCGCCTGCGGCAGGCGAACCTCGGCGGCCGGGCGGCCGGCCCTGGAGCCTGGATGGCATGGTCTCCGGCGGCCGCCCCGGAGAAGGGTACCTGTTCTCCCCGGCTCCGTGGGCCGCTTCAGCGCCCTCCCCTTCTGGCCGCAGTTGTATCCAGCCGACCGGCCGGCCTCAGAGCTGGGTAGACCTGGTCTCTGGTGGTCGCCCCGGAAAAGGGCAGACCTGTTCACTCCAGCGCCGCGGGCTGCTGCAGCAACCTCCCCGTCAGCGGCAGGGGGACCCGCAGACCGACCGGCTGGCCCCGGACCCCGGTAGACCTAGTCACTGGCTGTGGACCCGGAGAAGGGTAGACCTGTCCACCCCGGCGCCTTGGGCCGCTTCAGCACCCTCCCCGTCGGTGGCAGGCGGATACCACTGGCCGGACTGCCGGCCCTGGAGCT